>JASDQU010686774.1:14408-25751 GCA_032191745.1 Picea mariana
AAGAATGTCTAGTGTAGTAAGGGCGGATGACCAATGAGGTGTTTCATAATAGAGTTTGATGGAGGACGACGTGTTTTGGCAATGTTATGGATTGATTATTATCCACACCATGGCAATAATGTTGCTTAGTGTATTGAAGGTATGTGAACACTTGGTGAAATATGGGTGCGATCTTCAGGGACTATCAAGTATTGGCTTAAATGGATGACAACACGGTCTCACATTGGGCAATTGATTGTTCGAGTATAGATGGCTTGGGGGAGGCAATGGTGTAACATTGTCTATCATTAGGTGGTGATGGTGTAGCATTGCCTACGGTGAAACCAATGTTCCACATTGCGCTCATTCTAAGGTGCATGGCTTGGGTTTATTTAGGACATGTTAGTTAGGTGTAGTCTAGGTGATACTTGTTGATGTTTTGTAGCATTGAGAGGTATTCCCACATTGGCCTTGGTGTCGAACATGTGGGAATATTTGTTGGCACTCACATTGCATTGAGAAAACCCTTTTTGCATGGAGTTGGGGTTTGGAATTGTGTTATTGGAGCTTCACACCCACATGGAGGAATAAACACTTCTAACTTAATGTTGAGTTTAGAAGGGGTTACTATACCCACTCATTAGACTCCTATAAAAGGAGAGGCAATGTGATGAGACAAGACACATCTCATTGTAACATTATGGAATTGGCATAAGTGAGTGAGCACTTGTTCCAAGGAGATTGGGGTGGCGATTTCAACAAGGAAATTATTCACTTTGGAAAATATGGCCTAGGGTTTTCTGATTTTCAACCAAGGAGAGAAGGCCGCATGTGTGAGAGGAAGAGGTAGAACATTGAACACGTGTGATCCGTATAGTCTGTACCACATGAGTGGATCATACAACATGCAAAAATATGCAGAAACAACCACACATGTTGGTCGTACAGTTAGTATGACAGTCTGTACCACATGTGTGGACCGTACAACTGATGCAGAGGGTCACATGTGTGACATCAATAGGCCATTCAACATGTTTGCAAGTTGGAAGGGTTTTTTTGAGAAATTTGTTGGAGTTGTAATTTTGTTGAGAGGATTTTTTTTGTCCTCATGATTACTCAATCTGAAAATTTTACAAAACACAAATTTGTGTCTCTTGTGTATGGATGATTTCTCTCTAATCTTTGTGCTTCCGCTATAATTTTCTATCATAATTTCAATGTAAAATTATTTAGTGATAATAGCCCTAGTTTATTGTTTGAGGTCACTTGGAAGATTTTTTAGATATGAAATTGTATGCATTGATTTCCTGAAAAATTGACATGGTATCATTGAGAGAGAGAAAGTCATCTTCTTGAGACACAAGTGGCCACAGATTTGTGTTGTTGCTGATTTTTTTTGTTTTGGGCAGGATACAATGGTGGGCACTCTTAGAATTGAGGAATGTTGGAGGGGGACACTAATTTCCAGGCCTGGAAGGCTAGGATTCTTTTCCTCTTGGACTCTTGGAAGAGAATGATCTCAAAGAGTATGTTGAGATGGTGATTCCAAATCCAAATGATCCACATGAATTGGCAGCTCATAAGAAGAGGGAAGTGAAGGCCAAGTGAGTGTTGTTGGATTCTATGAAGGATCACTTGATTCCTCATGTTTACGAGAATAATACAACAAATGATATGTATGAAGCTTTGGTGGGCTTGTAACAAAGCGAGAATGCAAACCAGAAGTTGATTTTAAAGGACCAACTCCGATCTGTTGAGATGTCCAAATCAAATATAGTTGCTAACTACATGAGGATCACTTAGATTCATGATCAACTTGTAGCCATTGGTGAGGCAGTTGATGACAAAGAGTTGGTGAATGTGGCATTTGTTGAAATATTGTAACTTTGAAGAATATTCTAATTAAATTTGAGTTATTATCCTATAGATAAAATCCCCTTTTGCGGATTGATCATGTCAGGTCTTACATAAGATCAAATCCCCTTTTGTGGATCGGTCAAACCATATTTATATGGTTGTATTTGTAAAGTCGGTCCCTAATGTTTATAAAGTGTAACCACTTCTAGAAGAAGTCGGCCCTACCATGTGAAGATAAATAACCCTAGCGCCTCCTCAACTAGTATTTATATGTGAGGATGGCACCTCACTTATACACTCTCACACTCACTCATCTAGTGCGCATATCTTGAAGACAATTGTAGTTGCAGGAGGAAGGAGAAGAGAGGCGCATGCTCAGTCTTGGTTAAGTCTTGGTGTTTTGGTCTTAGTCTTGGCATTTTATTGGCAATCTATTATTGAGGAAATTTTTGCTGGGTTTTCTCCCCCAGGAGGGTTTCCCAGGATAAAATGTTGTGTACCTTGTGATTGTTTTTCTTTTAGTGATCCTCTTTATGTTGTTGTTTTGGAAATGCATTGAATGCTCATCTAATTTGGAAAAAATCTAATAACAACAGTAAAAACTTAACATGGTATCAGAGCTTGACTGAATAGAGCACCTTTCAATGGGTATCTAAAAACGTCATTGTTCTTGTACAAGGAAATTAGGGCTTTTTACCGAAGAAGAAATTTTGACCAAAAACTATCTTGGGAAGTGCACCTTGCTCTAACGCATCTTTTGGGAGATTTAGCGAACTTTTCTAGTGGCCATATTCTCCGAAAAGTCAAACCCTAGTTTTGGCTGGTACTAGAAAACCAGGAAACCAGAACCAGTTCCAGAAGTACCAGTCCAGAATTGCGCAGGTCAAGTTTCAAGGGGTAAAACATGGAATTTTCTGAAATAGTCAGCTCCAACAAATTCGCCTCAGCCCAACACATCTAGTCCCTATATCAGAATTCAAAAAATTGAAGTTTGAGAAATTAGGGTTTTCTCATAAAACCCTAAGTTGTAGTTGCAGTACCAGTTCCTTCGCGCCAATTTCTTTGCACCAATTGCAACACCTTTGAAGTTTTTAAAGATTTGTTATTTATTACCGTTGCTGCCAAATGGTGCCACTACCTATCGATATTATCAGAGGTATGCACTTACATATGTTTAAACTGTTAGTTTTAAAGGGTATTTGCAGGAGAAAGGATCTTTTATCTAAATAACAATCATAGATCCTGAAGGATCTCAGATCCAACACGTTTAGAGGAATAATGCACCCCAGGTTTGATTATTTTGATATGCATCTATTTGTTATGACCATCATTTTGGTCAAAATTAAAGTCAAGGTATTAGATTGATTACGGTTGAGATTATAGAGTTTATTCTCTAACTTAGATTTCTGTCAAGAAAGCATATTATCTTAGTATAGAGGACAGGTTGAAGAAAATACTTGTCATCTTGAGTAAAAGAGACTAGGAAGAAAAGCAACAACACTCATTCTTGAGAACAAAACTCCAGGTTCCAGGTTTGATTGAATAAGTTGATAAGATTCAAATTTGCACATGCCAATTTTGATAACTACCTCATTACAAGTAAATACTATAGTTGAGATAGCAATCTTTAAAAAGTTTTATACTTGATAGCATGTGACCATTATTGAGATAAATGCTTATTGTAATGACTTACCATATATAACTAACATCTCCTCTAGGAGAAACTTCTTGTTTTGGTTCCAGGTTACCATGGAGGAATGATTGATCACAACACTAGAAGAGTGTTTCTCTCATTTCTTATCATTATTTTTCTTACCTTTTACCCTTCTTTTAGGCAGGTCACAAGTGATAGCTATAAAGGAGCTACTGTGACAATTGTTCTTGCTATTGTTTTATTATTATTATAAAGAGTTTTATTCTTGTCTGTTGTTTCTCCCTTGTTGTTCTTGTTCCTTCCAGGTCATAGGTGATAACCCCGAGGAAGCTATAGTGATGGTTGCAGGAGACAACATAATAAATGAGACATGGAGTAGACTATCCAAGTTGTATACATGACCGTATACATCCATGTACCAAAGAAGATGAAGAAGAAGCTACTTTGGAGATTGATTGTAAGGAGAAGAAGGCTCCAAAGATGACCGAACATTAGAATAGAACTCACAATAGACTTGGTCAATAATGAAGTCATCTTGACAGGAAGCATAATTCGTTTGAAGTCTGAATTAGCTTTTCATATTAAGACTTGGTATTCAACACCAAGTATATCCTGTAGAGACTATGAAGTCTTTGTAGACTTAGAAGAAATCAAGATGGAGAGTGAGCATGATATCAGAGAGGATTAGATGGGAAAATGAGACATCTTCCAGGACCGACAGACATATACCATGAATTAAGAAGACTAGAACGTAGCTTCAAAGACCTCTAGGAGACATGGAATCTCCTGGGAACATTTCCTTGTTTCAGTGACAGAGAAGGAAGCTAGTCAGAAGGACTGGCATATGGATTTTTCCTTGAGACTAGAAAGGAAGTTAGTGGCGACTTCCAATATTGATGTAACAGATCAAGCATGCTGCAAATAACAATATAAAGATGTACAAAGCCTAATTTCTATCCAGAGGATTCTCCCATCAAGAGGGAGAAGACTATGATGAGACACTTGCTCCAGTAATCGAATAAATAGTTCCAGTATTCCTAAAGACAACCATAACAACCATGATTTCGATACAGTATGAGATTTAGGGGGAGCAGTCCTTGTATTTGAGATTGAGTTACCTCCATGAAAGAGGAAAATCTACTTTCAATATCAGTGATTGAGCCACTCTTAGTTTTAGAAGAAGATGTTGCCATGATAGAGTAGATGAGCTACTCTTAGAATGAAACAGTTACAATGGGAATGGCGCAATCATTCTCAACTTTAGAAAGAGCAGTTGTAGGTGCAGAGTCCCAATTCCAGAAGGAACAGTTGCAGAAAAAGTAGAGGACATACTCTTAGGTAGTGAGACAAATAGTGCTTTGCAGAAAGCACATAGAACCAATACATGATTATGCAGATTGAGTTGCAGCTGAGCAAGTGTACCGGGTTGGTAGAATGTGATGTGAAATATTGGTTTTGAAGTACAAGATAGGAAGGTCTGCAAGTTGAAGCAAGCTCCAGGAGTTTGGTATGGCAGAATTGACAGTTTCCTGACGAGCTTGGGATTTACTAAGAGTAAAGTTGATTCTAATATTTACTTCAAGGTTATGAATGATGAGCCAGTTGTATTTCTACTATATGTGGATGAATTATTCTTGACAGGAGAAGAAACACTCATCAGAGATTGCAAAAGGAAGCTCACTACAGAATTTGAGATGAAAGACCTAGGCTCGATGCATTATTTCTTAGGTATTGAAGTTTGGTAGAGCCCAGAGAAGATCTTCCTTAACCAAGGGAAGTGTGTAGTTGAAATACTGAAGATATTTGATATGTTGGAATGCAAAGCCATGAACACACCCATGAAAATGAATTTGAAGCTCCCGGTTGATACTTCATCAAATTTGGTTGATGTTACTCTATAAAAACAAATTATTGGTTCATTGATGTATCTGACGAATACCATGCTAGATATATGCTTTGTTGTGAACACCTTGAGTCAGTATCTGGTGGAGCCCAGCCGTGTTCACCTTGTAGATGCAAAACATGTGATGAGATACCTTAAGGGCATGTTGGATTATGGTCTCTATTATACCGGAGATCATGACTTCAGACTATATGGTTATACTGATTCAGATTGGGTTGGAAGTGCTTCAGACAAGAAGAACATTTCAAGATGTTGTTTCAGTTTGGGGTCAACCATGACTTCATGGCAAAGGAGGAAGTAATCCAGTATTGCTCTCAGTACGACATAAGTAGAGTACATTGCAACATGCTCTGCCAGTTGTGAAGCCATATGGCTTTGGAAGTTGTTGACAGGTCTGTTCGATCTGGAGATGGAAACCACCGTGATTCTATGTGATAACCAAAGTTGTATAAAGATGACGGAGAACCCAATGTTCCATGATAAGTCGAAGCACATAAAGATCCGATATCACTACATTCATGATATGATGCAGAGGGGAGCTGTAAAGCTCCAATATTTTGTCACAAATGAGCAGGTTGCATATGTGTTGACCAAGTCTTTGTCTCGTGTGAAGTTTGAGTACTTCCGAGACAAGCTTGGTGTTGTTCGAAAGGACCTCCCTCGAAATGGGGAGTGATGCCGATGATACTATGGTATCTTGATCAACAAAGGATAGATCCGTTAGGATTTTATATCCTAGGGGATTGATCATCCTTGGGAAGATCCTGAAGGTCTGGTAAGGATGGTATGTTAGAGTACTTGTGCATGTATATGCTAGCCGTGGTCAGTACTGGTAGCTCTGTTAGGATTTTATATCCTAGGGAATCTTATGATTCCTGGGCAGGTCCTGAAGGTCTGGTAAGGAAGGTTTGTTAGAGTACCATGTGGTAGCTTGTTAGGATTTTATATCCTAGGGAATCTTATGATTCCTAGGTAGATCCCGAAGGTTTGGTAAGGATGGTCTGTCAGAGTACCACAAATGTTGTTGTTGATACACCTGCCTCATTCTGGTGCCAAATGTTGATGATGTTGTTTCAGCTTCGTGCTGTTGATGATGATGTTGTTTTAGCTTCATGCTATTGATGATGTTGTTCTAGCCTCATGTTGTTGATGATGTTGTTCCAACCTTGTGCTATTGATGATGTTGTTCTATCTTCATGCTATTGATGGTGTTGTTCTAGCTTCATGCTATTGATGTTGATGTTTCAACTTGATGATGATGATGTTACTCCAGCTCCATGATGTAAACGATGATGATATTAATGATGAGAAAAACTTCCGATGATTTATAGATATGCCAGTCAGTGTTCCATATGCTGATGATGATGTTTCCCTCTCCTTCTCTTGATGATGTTGTATTAGGTCATGTAAGTAGAATACCCTTCTCGTTAAGGGGGAGTGTTGAAATATTGTAACTTTGAAGAACATTATAATTAAATTTGAGTTATTATCCTATAGATAAAATCTCCTTTTGCGGATTGATCATGTCCGGTCTTGTATAAGATCAAATCCCCTTTTGTGGATTTGTAAAATCATATTTATATTTTGGTATTTGTAAAGTCATCCCATAGTGTTTATAAAGTGGTTTTAACCAATTCTAGAAGAAGTCGGCCCTACCATGTGAAGAGACATAATCCTAGAGTCTCCTCAACTAGTATTTATATGTGAGGATGGTGCCTCAGTTACACACTCTCACACTCACTCATCTAGTACGTATATCTTGAAGACAATTGCAGTTGCAAGAGGAAGGAGAAGAGAGGTGCATGCTCAGTCTTGGTTTATTCTTGGTGTTTTGGTCTTAGTCTTGGCATTGTATTGGCAATCTATTATTGAGGAAGTTTTTGTTGTGTTTTCTCCCCCATGAGGGTTTCCCAGGATAAAATGCTGCATACCTTGTGATTGCGTTTCTTTAAGTGATCCTCTTTATCATGTTGTTCTGGAAATGCATTGAATGCTCATGCAATTTGGAAAGAATCTAATAACAACAATAAAAACTTAACATCATTTAATGTTTTTCCCGGGTCTTCGGAACCATTTGTGCACGAGAGAAGTTGCTACCATTTGAAAGAATATGGATCGATTTCATTCAAGAGGAGGCTTAGATAGATTCCAGGAATGACAAGCAGAGAGGTAGTGATGATGAGAACCTGACCCTAGCTGCTCATGCTAGGAAGGGAAAAATAAATGATTCTCCAAGGAGAGAGGCATCTCCAGAATAGAGGAAGACAAAGGACCTTAGCAAGGTCAAGTGTTTTTCTTGTCATACACTAGGTCACTATGCTTCACAATGTCCACACTGAAAGAAAGGGAAAGGGAAGCATCAGACATCATCAACAAAAGTGGATGAGGTTGCATACAAGATTTAGAGGGAGTTCTTATTAGTCTCCGCTCTTTTTGGTACAGTTTCTGGTAGTGGGACTTTGTTGGTGGATAGTGGAGCCACATGTCATATGACAGGAGCACGAGGGTTGTTCGAGAGCTTCACGAAGTCCGTCTCAGTTTTTGCATGTGGAACTTGGTATGGGTACCAAGCATGCAATGCAAGGATCTGGAAAAATGTCATTCTAGATGGAGTTAGGAGATGTGTTGAGAGTGACTATTGTGCTATGGGTGCCAGAATTCAGGAAGAGTGTGGTCTCAATATTAGCGATGAGAATAAGGGATTTGATGTAGTGTTCCAAGATGGACATGTACTAATCAACCCCAAAGGATCTAGCTCAGACACAATAGCCGTTCTTGGAGTTAGAGAGAGAAACTTGTAAAGGATAAAGGGCCAACCTATGCGAGCTATGGCAAGGATAAATTGGCAGTGAACAAGGAGCAAGTAGCTCTGAAGGTTGTGAAAACTCAGAGGTAGTAACCAGGCTCAGAGGGAGATTCAACCATCTAGAAGAAGTCAACCTTCAGGTTCAGGTGGGAGAGAGGAGTCTTCCAACACTGTCAAGAAGGTGTCATGGGTTGAGATGACTAGGTAGGAAGCTTAGAAGCGGGAGGCTTTTAGGAGCAGGAAGGGTACAAGTCATATAACGATATTTTCTTATGTGTCAGAGGAAGCAATCGTGGTAGTAGATCCAGTGTGGGAGGTAGAGCCACTTCCAGTGTGGGAGACATATATACTTCCAGGTAATGGTGGATGGAATACCTCCCTCACTAAGAGGGAGTGTTGATGTTCTGTAGCATTGGGAGGTATTCCCACTTTGGCCTTGGTGTCGGGCATGTGGGAATCTTTGTTGGCACTCACATTGCATTGAGAAAACCCTTTTTGTATGGAGATGGGGTTTGGAATTGTGTTGTTGGGGCTTCACACCCACATGGAGGAATAAACAATTCTAATTTGATGTTGAGTTTAAAAGGGGCTCCTAAACTCATTCATTAGACTCCTATAAAAGTAGAGGTAATGTGAGGAGACAAGACACATCTCACCGTGACATTATCGAGTTGGAATAAGTGAGTGAGCACTTGTGCCAAGGAGATTGGGGTGGCAATTTCAGCAAGGAATTTTTTCACTTTGGAAAATTTGGCCTAGGGTTTTCTGTTTTCTAATTTTCAGCCAAAGAGAGGAGGCTACACGTGTGAAATCACATGTGTGAGAGGAAGAGGGAGAACAGTCTACACGTGTAATTTGTACAATTCGTACCACACGAGTGGACCATACAACAGGAAAAAACAACCGCACGTGTGGGTCGTACAGTCCGTACCACACATGTCGACCATATAGCTGACGCAGGGGGCTATATAGTCCATACCACACATGTGGACCATATAGATGACATAGGGGGATGTACATGTGACGTAAGCAGGTTTGCAAGTTGGAAGGGTTTTTATGGGAAATTTGTTGAAGTTGTAATTTTGTTGAGAGAACTGTTTTTGTCCTCAGGATTACTCAATCTGAAAATTTTTATAGAACATAAATTTGTGTCTCTTATGTATGGGTGATTTCTCTCCGACCTTTGCGCTTTCGCTATAATTTTCTGTCATAATTTCAGTGTAAAATTATTTAGTGATAACAACCCTAGTTTACTGTTTTAGGTCACTTGGAAGTAATTTTCAGATCTGAAATTGTATGCATTGATTGCTTGGAAAATTTGACAATACCCAAGGTTGATGGGCATGCCTAAGTAACAAGGTCACATTGAATCTCAAGAAGAACTGCACAATTTATCTTTGAGTTCAATTTCCTTGTCTTTCAAGAAAAATATCAAAAAGAGTTCCTAAAAACTCAAAACCATTATTCCCAATGATTTTAACCATTGGACCCCTAGGACCACATCAACACTAGCCATTTGGATTGTAATCATCGGGCTATCTAATAAATGATCCCCCATAGTTAACTTTAATACTATGGTACCTTCCTGAATAGTTTATGGTACCCATCTACGATCATTAACTCTAGTTTTGGATATAYAAAGAAATTGAGAAATTTGGCTAATTTGTGGTTAATGAAATTATGAATATTACCTCAATCAACCATTGTTGTTACCTTTTTGTTCTTGATACATTCTTCCATCTTGAGTGTTTRGGGAGTGCTGATGTTGGCCAAACCATGACAAGATATGGTTGGAGTAGTCTCGTTTGGTTTTGGATCTTGAGAAGGTTCTAACTCTTGCTCTTCTTCTTCTTCACAATCTATATAGAATAATTTCTTCTCACCACACTCAATACCCTCACTATACTTGATATCACAATTTGAAACATAGTCCCTTTGCTCTTCTTTCATCCAATTTCCAAGRTGTCAACCTTGAGTGATGTTTGGAGTGGGAACATTGCACTCTTTGCAGGTGTTAATGGTGACCCTTCTGGYAGCCATATTTTTACCTTCAACTCTCTTTGCCACATTGAAAGMCTTATCAAGGATTTAGGGCCAAAGAGATGCACGTCATGTTGAATGCTCTACTTTAAACTACCCATAAAGTGATCCAACAATTTATCCTCATAAAGGTCCTTCACTCTAAGACTCAACTTTTGAAATTGTTGAATGTGTTATGTAAGTGGACTTCTTTGCCTTAGATTTGTCAATTGACTAAAGAATGTGTTGTTCCTACTATCTTTATAATGTGCTATCAATCTTCCGTAAAAATAGACTAAGACACAATAGAGTCTTTTTTGCATTCACAAAGTCATTTGTACCACACAAATTGATTAGGTTCTAAATACACGGATGCAATAGTTACCTTTTGTAGAGTTCACACTTGGTGTAGATCAAATAATCGTTTCATTTGGAAATATCCATGTCATGGAATCATTTCCATTGAAATTTCTTATATCGATCTTGGGAATGAAATAGTTCCTTGGTCCCATGTTGGAATCACAATGATGTGGATCTTGAAGCAATGAATGATCACGTGTTTGGCATTGGATCCTTTTCTTCTCTAGATGTGTTAACATGTTCTCCATATGTGATTGGGAATTAATCCTATTGCTCTCCTTATCCTCTTCTTAAGGAGGATAATTTAGGATAAGGAGGCTTGTTAACTCCTTTACAGGGTCCTCCTTCATATATTTGAGATTCTCTTTAAGATCATCTTTGCTTGCCATGGTTGACTTGATATCATCTTTAAAATTTTACAATTCTATTTTACTTACCATATTTGGGATGTCAACCTTATTTGGCATCATATTTTCCATGCTTGCTATTTTCTCTTCCAACTCATACAACTTAAATTCCACATCTTCATTTTCATCTTGTGTTAAGAATGAGCATTTAGAATCCTTTGTCGACACTACATTTGGCTTTATATGCCTACAGATGATGGGCTAGCATTTTGCAAGGTCTTATGGGCAAGGGAGTCTAAGGATCTATAGCTCTTTGATACCATTGGGTTTCCAAAAATAGAACTTGGTTGATCTTTCACAATGTTGATTATGGAGGATGGACTATACCCTTAGTTGTACCACCCAATTCCCAAGTGCG
>JASDQU010686775.1:0-22153 GCA_032191745.1 Picea mariana
CTTCAAGACATATAAGAAAAAGCATTCCGTGGTTTTCTCCCGATTTGGGTTTCCACGTAAAACACTGGTGTACTGTGTATGTGTGTGATTGTTTATTTATTACTGCTCATTATTGGATAATAATTCTACATTGATATAGCATTTGAAGAAAAAGGATTATAATTACGTTATTACTGATTCACCCCCCCTCTCAGTAATCCAATAAGATCGATACTAGTAGCTAAGCTAACTCAAAACTCTTTGACTATCCAGATAGCCAACCAACCAAATAACTATCATTCTGAGCTTAGAGATCCTTTTCATATCTTCTGCTGTTGGGGAGAACCGTCTCTTTCTACTATGCTCCACTCTCTTGTATGATTCAACTGCCTCGCACTCTTCTGGCACCTACTAGTGCTCCACGTAGACTCTCTGAATCAGGGGAAATATTTTTTGCTTGTTCAACTCATCTTTTGGCCGCCCCACATCTTCATATGCTACTAACAATAATAATTTGGGGAGATTTCCCAATGATTCCTTTCTTGATTCCGTTGGGCATCTTCCTGGTTTTCGGTGCAACTGAAAAAGCTTGAACTGACACACACTTGGTACTCTTTACACTTGCTGTGCTATTGACAAAACCCAGTCCGATGCACACTCTGTAGCAATCCTTGCACATTTCCTTAGGTGCACAGAAAACTATGGAATGATCACACACACCTTTGTTTGTGAGCACACAAAACTGAACCCAAAACTTTGGGTGCCAACAATCTTAACTAGTCATCACATAGTCAATCATAAGCAATGCATAGAGTTAACCATAACACATAGACACAATACACATATATTTTACGTGGAAACCCATATGGGAGAAAACCAGAAATAAACTTATCTTAAATCAATCAAGAGTTACAATCTTTACATGCTTCAACTTGTGAGGGACACCAATCCCCGTAGTAAGCATTCACTTACAATATCTTCAAGAAAAAAATTTAAATGCACCAACCTATTGAGAAGATGAGGACACCAATCCTCACTGTAAGCACCCACTTAATGTCTACAAGCACCAACTTTCCATGCACCAACATGTTAAGAAAATGAGGACACCAATCCTCTATGTAAGAACCCACTTACAATCTACAACCCTGAATGATTTCTTCAATTGGACATAATAAATAATATTTTTTGTGTTCTTGTAGCTACCACACAGTCATCAAAGCTACTCATTTGCACTTTGATTTCCTACAGTCTATTTTCAGTTTTTCAACACTCTGATTTCCTGCAGCCTGATCTGCAACACTTTGATCTGAATACTACACTATGATTTCCTACAGTCTTCATCTACAACACTCTGATCTACATACTACACTTTGATTTCTTACAGTCTTGATCTACAATGCGCTGATATAGATATTGCACTTTGATTTGCACTATGTTCCTGCAGTCTTGATCTATAACACTCTGATATGGAATTTTCACTCTATTCCTGCAGTATTGATCTACAACATTATGATATGGATATTGCACTCAGTTCTTATAGTCTTGATCTACAACATTTTGATCTAGATATTTCACTTTGTTCCTGCAGTCTTTATCAAAAACACATTGTTCATAAAGTCTTGATCTACAACATTATGATATGGATATTGCACTATGTTCATGCTGTCTTGATCTACAACATTACAATCTGGATATTGTACTATGTTCCTGTAGTCTTGATCTACAACACTCTATTTCTGCAATCTTGATCTACAATATTCTGATCTGGATATTGCAGTTTGTTCCCACAGTGTTGATCTACAACACTCTAATCTAGATATTATACTCCATTTCGACAGTCATGATCTACAACACTATGTTCCTACAGTCTCAATCTACACCATTCTGATTTGGGTATTGCACCATGTTGCTAGAATCTTGATCTACAACACCTTTTTCCTGCAGTCTTCATCTACATCATAGCTGTACTCTTTCTTCTAACAACTCTTACTCCTTTGATATGTTCCTCGGCCCTAAATTAGATTAACCCCATCTTCTTCATTCTTCACACTATCTCTGCTCTTCAATTTGATAAGATATTTATACTCGTTTTTACAATGGTTTTGTTGCCCATAGAAAGATCAAAACTATGGTATAACCCCACAGTATTTTTCTTGACCATGTCAATACCTTGACCACCTCAAAAGACCCTTTCATATTTCCTTATTACCAGAATCCTTAATTCCTATAGTTGAGTTGCTTCCTGTAGTTCAACACGCAGTTACCAGGATCCCTAATTCCTATAATTGAGTTGCTTCCTATAGTTTACCACATAATTACCAGAATCCCTAATTTTTGTAGTTGAGTTGTTTCTTGTAGTTCACCACGTAATCACCATAATACCTAATTCCCGTAGTTGAGTTTCTTCTTGTAGTTCACCACGTAATTACCAGAATCCCTAATTCTTGTAGTTGAGGTGCTTGCTATAGTTCACCATGTAATTACTAGAATCCCTAATTCCTGTAGTTGAGTTTTTTTAAATACTTGAAGGAAGATGAATGGTAAAATTTTGCTTGGAGCAATATCCTCACATGTTATTAGTTAAGCTTGCTTGTCCTTCTCTTACTCCTATTGACAAACATGCTGGAGACAAACATACTGGTAGCTATACCATTTCAGGAACTCTTTTGACCTCAATAACACCTCATCAATATTTCCATATCAGTAGTCACTTTGACATCAATGAAACATCATCTTCACACCCATAGCCACTTTAACATCAATGACAACATTTTCTCAATATTCCCCACCTTTGTCATCATTGGCAACCTAGTAAAACCAAAAATTTTTACCGGGATGTTCACTTGTCAGAAATACTTTTGTACTCTACTGCTAAGTTCCTCTCCTTGTCGTTGTACTACTAAACCATCATGGTTTTGCTGTTACTCTCTCTTTGATACCAATGATAAAAGGGTCACTCTTCCTAACTGAGTACACCTTTTGAGAATAGGGGATTCTCCCCCTTTGACTATGTTATCTTTGCTTTCTTTCTAAAATGGCTCCCCCTATCTTTATGCTTCATCTTATTTTGCATAGTTTCTTTTGTTGTGTTGCTCCCCCCTAGACTATGCTTTCTCTTCTAGTTTTATGAAGTAGCTCCCTTTGTGAATGTACACTCCTTCCTTGTTGTAATTTTTGATCCTTCTTTGATTTATGGTCAGTCTTCTCCTTTAATTGTGTTTCTTCATGAAACTTTCATCAAACATCTTGTTCTTTATTCCTTGTCTTTTGCATTTCATTTTTAAAGAGAAAATTCATCAACCTATCATGATAATAGGAACTCCATCGTACTTATTCTTCATCAATGATATGTTCAAGAGCTTTCCTTATTGCATTACTCTCAATCGTGAAGTAATAGAAATTTCAAAAGCATCATCATGGCTAAGGATAACAACTTTCAACATTTTCTCATCTTCGATACCAACTCCGCCTTACATCCTTTTCAAAGAGAATGAATTTCTTAAAAATAATCTTATCTACAACCCATGTATGTTGCATTATATTTCACTTTGTAAGTGATGGCATCTCCAAGTTGACTTCCTGTTCTTCAATTATTCCGTGAAATTTAACTATTGACTTACTTAAAGATATTTTCCACATAATACTTGTTTTAGCCATACTGTGTAGTCTTTCAATGATCATCAAGGTCACCATCACTTGGAAGATATTTTTCCTCTTCTTACAAGGCTTGTAATGTATCAATTATATTGACCATATCTTCATATTCGGTTGACATTGAAGATTTAAGAGGGGTGTTGTCATGCCGGATAGGTTTTGTTGCCATAATTCTGTCCTAAATGTTTCCACATGCCTGATGTATTTCTTGTTTAAATATGCCTTAAAATGTTTACCAAAACTTACTGTTCTCCATGATAAATATTGTCACCATAATGCTAGAAGAATGCTCTTTCACACGACTATCAATTGCTGGAAATGACCATTTTTGTTGAAGGTAACATTTTTGTTGGTGAACCCTTCCATAACTGTAGTAATAACCTTCAATATATAGTTCTTTATACTATTGTAACATGCAACCATTTTCTAGTTGAGAAGGAAAAAATTTGCTACTGTAAACTACTCAATATTGCCCACAAAACTATCATTAAACCTAACAAAGAAAGAATTGTCTTAGCCTTATTTACTGCAACTTTCATCATACCTTATAANGATTATCTTTCAAATCCTTCACATACACAACATCTATTGTTTCATCACCAATTGTAAGAGATCCCTTTCTTTCAAACATTATACTATCTTTGTTGTCCTTTTCCAAGAAGAGGTACTTCATCTAGTTCTCTGTCTTGTGACTTAAACATCCATTGTCAACATAAGTTGTTGGTTCACATTCTTATTTCTTATGATCTTCTAACTTTCTTCTCCATACTTTTGTGTTTTTGTCTTTATGCTTGAATTAGATATTCACTTTCTCACTATTTTTGAAATTGCTTCTACAATACATTACTACGTGACAATAGTTGTGGCATTTGTAACATTCAACATTGTAATATATGGGAGAATAAGAGTTGTAGTCTCTATTAGCTTTCCCATGAAAACTTCTACTCCGGTAAAATCTTTTGCTTCCATTTCTAATGTGATCAATTATTTCATAACTTCTACATTTTATTGCTTTATGCCCAAAATTATTACAAGAAAAAAAGTAACCATAAAAGAAACTTTGATACCTGGTACTAAATTGTCTCCTTGGAGGCACAACTCTTCTAATCTCATTCCTGTCAGACCTTGGATGATTGTACTTTCTTTTCATGTTGTTATCTTCACTCCAATTGGGGCTCCTAAAAACATTTGTATTAATTTCTGCCTTCTCCTTGATTAACTTGGAGCTTTCATCCTCTTCAAGAGTTTTCTAATTGATGTCATAACCTAGATCTGTCTTGATCAAGGGTGACCTTTAATAGCTAAGAATTTCATCTAGGACTGCAATACTCTTTTCAAACTTCATATTTGTATTCAACTGTGTAACAATATTTTCTAATTCTTCTCTTAGTGAGGTAATTTCCACTTCAAATTTCTCAAGATTTTCGTCTTTTTCTTCTAGCTGAGTCTTTAGTTCAACGATGATAATTTCTGATTTTTTAATGTTGTGTGACATTTCTTCTTTGGAATTTTGATTTTCTTCTTGATATTTTTGTAGTTGTTTCTTTAGAGATTGGTTCTCTTTTATGAGCTTGTATATTTCCTCGAGAACACTAATGAGTTCTCCTTCCATGTCAATCATTGCCTCACATTCCATTGTGTCAGTCTTGTCTCTATTAGAACTCTGATGCTAAGGTGCCATGCAAAGTTTTTAATCTTGTTTGCATCAAATTCATATTATTCTTCATCATCTGAGGAGCTACTGCTATCCTCTTTCGAGTAAATTTTTTTCTTGATATTTTTCTTAGATTTATTCTTTCCTTTTTCTTCTTTTTCATTAATATTTTTTATTTGTATGGAAATTTAGATGCAAAGTGACCTAATTTACCACAATTAAGACATTTTAATGGCAACATACCTTTATATTTTCCAGAGCACCTTTGTATCTTTCTCACAAAGTTAACTTCTTCTTCAACTGAAATGTGGTTGGAGTAGTTGTGATCTTGATGTTCTTGTGATTTGGTTGAAGCCTTGAAAACTGTTTCTTTTAGGTCTGGATGCTCTTTCTTGGTCCTCATCTCATAGGCAGTAAGTATTATGTGAGTTTGAAGTTTTTCCAACTTTGCCTTAGCATCTCCTTCATAATTGTTTACTAGTTTGTACCACATTTATTTTGTTGATTAATACTTCTTCACTTTAACAAATTTTGTTTCTTCAATTCCACCTAGAATGGCATTTATAGCTATTGTATTACTGTGGAAATTTTTCTTACCAACTTCATCAATTGGAGGAGTTGTTGGGGTTTTGTAGCCATCTACCTCAATATGCTGGATCTCCATTCCAAGTGAGATAAAGTAGGTCTTCATTCTGATTTTACAGAAAGAAAAAAATGTTTCATTGAATAGACGAGGTTTGAGTTGAAGAAGAGAGACCTTGACTGGCCATTTTTCCTGAAGGACCTTCATTCAAGCTATTAGGCTATCATTGAAGGAACATGCTTTGATACCAATTATTGGAATATTCAACAATACTGAGAGAAGGGATGAATCATTATTGCACATATTTTAACCCCTTTTTATTTTTACCATCTTAACTAGTCATCACATAGTCAATCATAAGCAATGAAGAGATTTAACCATAACACATAGACACAATACACATATATTTTACGTGGAAACCCATACGAGAGAAAACCACAAATCAACTTCTCTTCTATCAATCAAGAGATACATTCTTTGCAGGGTTCAAATTGTGAGGGACACCAATCCTTGTAGTAAGCACCCACTTACAATCTCTTCAAGCACCAACTTGACAGTGGCCAACCTATTGAGAAGACGAGGACACCAATATTCATTGTAAGCATCCACTTACTGTTTACAAGCACCAAATTTCTAGGCACCAACCTGTTAAGAAAATGAGGACACTAATCCTCTCTGTAAGCACCCAATTACAATCTACAACCTTAAATGATTTCTTCAATTGGACATAATAAATAATATTTCTATTGTTCTTGAGGCTACCACACAGTCATCAAAGCTGCTCATTTCCACTATGATTTCCTGTAGTCTGTTTTTTCACC
This sequence comes from Picea mariana, assembly GCA_032191745.1. Taxonomy (NCBI): domain Eukaryota; kingdom Viridiplantae; phylum Streptophyta; class Pinopsida; order Pinales; family Pinaceae; genus Picea; species Picea mariana. The sequence continues at coordinate 6,692 of JASDQU010686775.1, forward strand.
TTTTTAGCACTTTGATCTACAACACTCTGATTTCCTCTAGTCTTCATCTACAACACTTTGATTTTCATATTGCACTTTGATTTCCTTTAGTCTTGATTTACAACACTCTGATACGGATATTGCACTCTGATTTGCACTATGTTCCTACAGTTTTGATCTACAACACTATGATCTGGAAATTATACTTTGTTCTTGCAGTCTTGATCTACAACATTCTGGTCTGGATATTGCACTCTTTTATTTCAATATTGATCTACAACATTCTGATTTGGATATTGCACTTTGTTCCTGCAGTATTAATATATAGCACTCTATTCATGTAGTCTTGATCTACAACATTTTGATCTGGAAATTGCACTATGTTCCTACAGTCTTGATCTACAACATTCTGATATGGATAGTGCACTCTGTTCATGTCGTCTTGATCTACAACATTATGATTTGGATATTGTAATATGTTCATGTCATCTTGATCTATAACACTCTATTCCTATAGTCTTGATCTACAACACCCCAATCTGGATATTTCACTCAGTTCTTGTAGTCTTGATCTATAACACTCTATTCCTGCAGTCTTGAACTACAACATTATGATATAGATATTAGACTATGTTCATGTAGTCTTGATCTACAACACTCAGTTCTTGCAGTACTGATCTACAACATAGTTGCACTCTTTCTTATAAAAACTCTTACTCCTCTGGTATCCTCCTTGGCCTTAACTTAGATTAACCCCCTCTTCTTCATTTTCACACTATCTCTACTCTTCAATTTGATAAGATATTTATACTAGCTTTTACAATGGTTTTTCTGCCCATATAAAGATCAAAACTATTGTATAATCCCACAATATTTTTCTTGACCATATCAATACCTTGACCACATCAAAATACCATTCAGATTGCCTTATTACCAGAATCCTAGATTCTTGTAGTTGAGTTTATTCATGTATTTCAACACGTAGTTACCAGAATCCCTAATTCTTGTAGTTGAGTTGCTTCTTGTAGTTCATCACGTAATTACTGGAATCCCTAATTCTTGTAGTTGAGTTTCTTCCTATAGTTCACCGTGTAGTTAACATAATCCCCAATTCTTGTAGTTGAGTTGTTTCCTGTAGTTCACCATGTAATTACTGGAATCCCTAATTCATATAGTTGAGTTTCTTCCTCTAGTTCACCACATAATTACCAGAATCCATAATTCCTGTAGTTGAGTTTCTTCTTGTAGTTCACCATGTAATTACCATAATCCCTAATTCCTGTAGTTGAGTTTCTTTAGATACCTGAAGGAAGAAAAATGGTAAAATTCTGCTTGGAGAAAGATCCTCACATGTTGAGCTTGCTATACTACTGGAAACTATACTACTTCCGGAACTCTTTTGACCTTAATAACACCTCATAAATACTGTCATATCTATAGTCACTTTAACATAAATGACACATCACTCTCACACTCGCAACTTCTTTGACATCAATGACAACATTTTTTCAACACTACAACAGGTGATAATCAAGGCAATACATGGTAAAAGTAAATAAAGAATTAAACGCCTTGCTGTCAAAGACTATATTTACAAGAGAACCACCTATTCATAAAAGAAGAAGAAGAGAGGTTTGCGCAAAGACACGTTAAGTAAAAGGAAGGAATTATATTGTGGTGACACTATCAACACTCTTGGATGGGAAGACCACTTGTTTCAGTGCTTGTAGGCATAAAAATGGTACTTATCTCTCCCATCCTAGGAAAAGGTATTAAACAAAATTTGGAGCTCATGTATTGCATTGGTTTGGTGGGTACTAGAGGTAGAGAATTTTAAAGAGTTGGTCCTATGGTGTGCTGGAGAGTTTGATAAAGAGGGAAGAATCATCCAGATACAAGGCAAACCATCGATTTATTTTTCCCCTTCGGTGTTTCGAAGGATGATGCGACTTCTTGATCCCACTTTGATATTCAAGAATGTCGAGGGGGATGAGTTTCTTAAAGTACATAGTGGAGGAACAAAGGTTCTCGAAATATTCTTAACAATCCCGAGGAGTGAAAATGGATCTACTAACGTCGAGGTATGCTATTTAAAGTACCCATATAAACAATTTTCCTAGCTATTCTCCAGAATAATTGGAAAGGAGTTCACGAACTCGATGCCCAAATATATTGTATATATTCTCCATCATTCAATTCTTGAAAATGCAATGATTGACTGGGCTCAGATTATCTTGAATGAGATTTTGTTTTAGTTGTGGAGCCTAAGAAAGACTAAGAAATTATACATGATTTCATATTTAGTTTTTGTTATAGTTTATTGTCATATATTTGAGGATTTTCCCAAAGTGAGAAATGTTGAATTCAAGAAACAACCAGTTTCTTTATGGTACCCAATTTTATGGAGGCACAAGGCCCTATATATTTTTTACGAAGAAAAAAATGTTTTTTTGTCTACATCTAAGAAGATGATTCATGGTACCTCCACATCTAGGCTATTGTTAGAAGCTATATCCTTTCTGAGAAAGGAGTTTTTGAAGCTTTGGAAGAGTTTAGTTTAGGTTATTCATTTTTACACAATTTAAGATCATGATGTATAAAGGAACATGCGCTAGTTTGTTTTGAAACTTGATGTTTCGATCCCAAAGTTGGGATCATATTTAGGAGAGCAAGCTCACAATTTAGAAGACAATATTTTTTTGGATAATTAATAGTAATTTTGTTTTGTGTGAGGTCAACTATATTAGCCGACCTATTACTTTAGTTATTAGGATTATTATTAATTTTTAGGAAATGCAGGACAGGTTTCCAAGCTTCACTAATTTTTAATCCTTCATCATTATTCATATTATTTTTATTCATTTCTATTTCTAAGGCCTCCACTATTTTTCCTTTTCCATAATGCTCTAGTTTCACAATGATTTTTGTATCTTCAATACAAACGTGATGTCCAGTGTTTAATGAGTGTTCGACTAGAGTAAATATTTTTGTTCGATTATGTTTGATGTCAGCGCAATGTTCATTTAGTCTTACTTGAAATGATCTTCCCGTCTCCCCTATGTATTATTTTTCGCATGAGCATGGGATATGATAAACCCCCTTTTTGTAATCTAGGGTTTATGGAATCCTTTGCGTGATCTAATATTTTTCTTAGGGTGCTAGGAGGTGAAAAAGATACTTTAATGTTTCCTTTGTTTAGTTTTCCTAGATTGTATGGATTCCAGGGGAAACCACTTTTATTACCGTTTTATGTTTATGACAAACTTTCATCATTGAAGTGTGTATATAGTACAAATACTAGGCACATTTCTTCAATGAGAAAAGAAAACATAAATTTATCCCACTACCATGGAAAGTTGGAGAAATGTATGTGAAGGATATCTCTCATTTAGATGAATATGTGGTTCAATTTGACCAACTCAGTTTGAAGGAAGCTCAGACCATTCAAGATTTTAATCCAAGAGATTTGTTTTCTGCACGTATGTGTTTAGTTGGGTATGCTTCGTATTTTAGTAAGTCCGTGCAATTTGAAGAAGGAAGGGAAGATAACCAGAATCTTCCTAAAGAATTTGTTGAAAACATGCTAGATGATATTGAGGAATTGGATAGCACAAATGAGTACTACAATAAATAGGGTGGATAAAAAACAAATAAATACCCAAATTCATCTAATGTATCATAGAAAATTACCTCAGTAAAGACCAAACCCTGAAACACCGGTCAAGAACAGAGAATGTATTCCACTGTAAAACTTATATGATGGCGGAGACAAGGACCCTGATAAAAGGACAATTGAAAAATCTCACAATGTTCATATTTCTACTAAAAGAAAAAGACAAGTTCAAAAAGAGGGACAATAATTACCTGAAATTGAAGGGATTTCCAAGGATATGGAAGTTGATGATGTGATAGAAGAGCCCAATTGGGAAGACAAAGGATGATTGAAACGAGGGTTATAACTGAAGAATTGGATTCTCAAGAACCAAAGATATTTGAAGAAGAGTCTATCACTTTATACCACATGGGCTACCATAAAAGTTCCAAAAAATTGTTAATTGAAAAAGTAAACTTGAAAAATAAAAAGGTTTCATAGAATTCAAAATCAGAGATCGATTTTCATTGGGTTCCACCCTTGAAAATCATACAATTTCATGATGTAATTGGAGAAGCCTTGAAAGAGTCTATTTATGATATAGAAAAAGAAAATTTGATCTTAAAAGAAAAAAAAAAAGGAATTAGAAAAATCTTTGCTTCCAAAACCTTTATTCGTCAAGTTCACCACTTCTATACAACCAATGTGCATTCTTGAAGATGTACCAAAAACCAGCTCCAGATTTAAAGGTTCATCGAGCTTACTAGTGGCTATAAGAAAACACATTGGAGATACTGTTAAGAAAATAATGGCCTTAATCCTTGAGATATGGGAATTAACAACAAGCTCAACTATTTTCTCAACAAGGGTTTTGCATTTGAAACAATATCTCCAAAAATATTTAGAAAATGATGAAGGATTTTACAAGGGAGCAATGGGTAAATTCACGACGAAGGTTTCAAGTTTAAGCGATCTACATAGAATAGATCAAAACCTTCATTCTAAGACTCGCATGAAATAAATCAATGCTTGTTGGTTAAATAGAATTAAATGCTTAAGGGAATTTTTGTCTAAATGTGATGTAATTAACATTAAAAGAGGTGATATATTCTTAAAACTTGTTGATTTGACTAAGGAATCAGAGAGCCCACATTTAATTATAAATATAGTACTTTTATCAAGGGAACAATTACAAGAACAATTAGAAGTCTTAAAAGTTCCCTGAGCCAATGAATTTAGTGATTCAATTGAGTTCTCTGAAGAAAAAGTAGAAATATGGTTAGTCCGATATGTGAACAAGAATGAAGACATTGAGGACACTCTCCATTAGTTGAGCCTTGATTTAAGAGAACTAGAAAATGAGTTATTTGAAACCAAGACCAAACATGAGATAATAATTTATTCTAGAGTACATTGAACAATGGTTAATAAATGCCTTGGTTGAAATAATCGAAACAAATAAACAAGAAGTCGATAATTCAATTATGCTACCTACAACACAACAACAACCTACAAAAGACAACACAACAAGTAGATAATGGTTCATAACTTTCATCATAGTAAGTCAAGTAGTCACCCTATTCTTATCATCACTTATTTTTCTTCCTCAGTCAGTAGTCATTTTGTCTTTTTTGTTTCCAGAATCTGTGAAAACCAAAAGCCGACCCCTAACTGTCTTTTTTTGTATTCCAGGTCTCTTTTTTATTTCATGGTCCATATGAGCCCCATCCCAATCCTCTTTTAAGGGAAAATGCAATTTACTTTTTATTTGAACCTTCATACATTATTGTTTATTTTCACAAAGACATCTAATATTTTTTGAGGTTCCCAGAGAACTATTGGAGACATAACATTAATAATTTCTTAGACTTTAATTTGTAAGTATAAGATTTCAAATGTGTATCTATCAATTTTTGTTTTGTATCTTAGTGTCAAGATCATTTAAATTTCTCCGCCATATGCGATCCTTATTTTCCTTCCTTGTGCTGACCAATGTGTCTTACGTTGATGAATGCTATGATGGAAATGTCATCCTATGATACTATATACTCTTTTTGTCTATAATCTTGGATTATAGTGTGAATATTTACTTTTTTGAGATACCTGGTCCTTTCTCAGGTACTCTTTTGCATGTGAATATTTATTTCAAGAATTAGCTCGGTCCCCTCCTAGGCATCATTTATGTTCTTTCATATTGTTTAAAAATAGAGGAGTATAACCTCTTTAAAAATGCAGGGGGGTTTATCCTTGTGTTTTTATCTTAAAGACAATAAGACAATATTTTCGATTAACATTTTTGGTGACCATACCAGGGAACTAAACAAAAGGTTGGTTTCGTAGACTAGAAATTTAAATGACTCTACCAGAGCCCAACCAACCCCAAATACAATTTGGACTTAGAGATAAAGGAAGTATAGTCCACTAGTTGTATGAACTAACAATCAAAATAGCAAGGAGTCATGAAGAACGTGAGAAGCTCTTGATCGAGAAGAATACATAGAAATATCTTTGATACAAAGAAGACAATATTAAATCTTTAAAATTTGGAATCAAACAAAGGTCCATTAACAAGAAGTAAAAGTAAGAAACTTGAGATTCACCAAGAAACCCAAAGATCAAAATCTAAAGTGGGTGGTATAATAATCATGGGTGACCGAGAAGAACAAAGAAATGAAATCACCAATGAAGAAAGAGAAAGAACTGAAAGAAAAAGAAACCCAAGAAGGAGAGATAGATCTAGCCCACTCAATTTACAAGGAGAACAACATCAGTAGTTGACTCTACCTCAAGTAATTTTACCCATCTTTTCAGGTGATGGGATTATGGATCTTAAAAATCATATGGATAAGTTAGTTAGTATTTGTGATATTCATTTGATTGAACATGATGATGTAATGGTCAACGTCTTTCTGCAAACTTTGATAGGCCCAACTTATGACTAGTATCTTTCTTTCCCATCTCAATCAATTGGTTCGTCTGATCATATAAAGAATACGTTCATGACTAGATATGCACAACTAATTACATATCATATTCTACTTAATTCACCCAAATATATCTTCAAAAGGGTGAAAGGATTAGGAATCTTAATTTGCGATTTTTCAAGATACTAAACGAAATCCCAGATGGGAAACACCTAAATTCCCTTGTTATATTTGGATGTTACAAGAATTCCATGCCATCAAATGTGAACTATGCAATAAGAGATACACAAATAAATACATCAAATAAACCAATCCTAAAAGCACCATCAATAGAAGAATACATGCTAGAAACTAATGTTGATCCCGAGATTATTCTTGGAAAAGTGCAAAGTAATCCAGGTGGATATTGGTGGCCACCCACCTGTTCCACTAATTTGGAATGGTTCCACATATTGGTAGTGTTTCTACAATTTTTTGGTCCTGAAATTTCAGGGCCATTTTGAGGACCTAAACGATGTTGTTTTTCACGTGGCAATGCCTATCATATAGTCAGAGGAAAATTACAGGTCATTCATAATGTGTAATTTTCGGTTAGACCTTTCTGACTGACTACCAAGCCCCAAACATAGATCGTATGCAAAAGTTACGCCCCCGAGAAGTTGACGTATGTTATAACCATAAATTGCATTAGACATGCATACCTGACATCATACCATCTTACTTGTTATCTTTGCCAAGCCATCACTGAACAAATCTTCTAAAAAACCATTTTTTTTAAGGTGTACGTGCCTTGGACCACTAATGCCCACATACACATGCTTGCTGCACCACTAAATCCCACGTACACTCACAAAAAGCGCGAAAAATGAAAATTGCAAAGGGATGCAGGTTTTCGGGCTGTTACCTAACCATTTGACTACCCATAGCCAGTCACCCCAACTGTTACTATCTCTTTTGGCCTATAAAAGAAGGTGTTGGGGTCCCATTCCAAATAATAAGCACGAGAGCATAAAAACTTTGCCCATTTCAATATCCCCCCTTTGCCCCAATATTTTGCAACCACATTGTGAGTTTGAGCCAGAATTCCTTCTTCCTCCATTGCAAACCCTTTCAATTTCCCTAGAGAGAACTAAAGAGGAGAAGAATACGTGGAAGGAGTTGATGCATGGTGAAGAGGATCCTAGGACTAAGTTCGAGGAGCAGTTGTCGGTCTCATATTGTAAACGACTTTTGTGAGATTAATATAAAGAAATAATTTTTTCATCCCGCCAAATGATGTCTTAAATCTTTATGATTTGTTTACATTTTTTGTTATGATGTCTAACCCACTAATCCTTATATAGAATGCGTGCTTGTAGTTTCTTGTTTGTCTTTTTTTGAATGCAGGTTGGCCTTGGGAGGAGATCTTCGGTCAAGAAACAACTAAGCGCAAAGGGATCGACACTGGATGTAGAGTTTAAGGTATTCCTATCGGATCCCTATACTTTGTCTTTTATGTATGATTGTGGGGTAATGACGGGATATTTGTTAAAAGTAGGAGACTTTAGACGATTATCTCTGCCTGCACTTTAGAACCCTGGTGTAGTCCGTAGAGGGGTTTTCTTGCTATAGCAGAATTGCCGACCATACTGGGGAAACCTCTAGGCTTTTTGGGGATATTCTTTTGAGTGCTTTGAATCAGTTTGTTTACTATTTTTTGAGTTTTTGTAAGATTCTGTGTCTTTAATGGATTTTGGTCTTCCATACTAGTACTCCCTGCCTTTGCTTGACTATTGGTTTTCATTTTTTTGAGAATTTATAGAGGTGTACACGACCTGTAGTAGGCCTGCATGCGTACATACGTGCCCTACCTTTGGACAACTCACGTACATACGCAGGCTGCTGAAGTGTCCGTAGCATTCCTGTGTTGAGTTTTTTTTTTTTAAAGAAGAGGCAGTCATCCTCTTCCCTGTTAGAAGTCACACTTCTCAAGGGTTTTCTTGATATAGCCCTGGTCTTTGTTATAACAGTCTGTAGCCTAGGTCTAACCTTAGCATAGCTTTCTTTTTATCAAAGATTTCTTGTGTTTTATTTATTAGGGTTTTTAGACAAGTTTGTGAGTCTGTTTTGATCTGTCTGTTTAGTATTGTCGGTGACTCCCTGCGATCTGTGATGGCCAAAAGTCATTTCTTGGTCTTGAGTTGTCATCATTTTCCCCTTTTTTTCTTTAGAAGAAGAGAAAATAATTCATTTTCAAATTTCTTGTTTTGAAGCATAAAACAATAAAAATAAAATAAAATTTCATTTCTTTGTTTGGTAAAAGTAGTTCAGGTTAGTTGCTTTATTTACCAAGGAAAAATAAAGTTTTCTTAAGTTCTTTATTTGAATTCTTAGGACATTAAGTGGCTCGTAGTCGAGTGAAATCTTGTTTTAAGTTTTTTTTTCAAAGATCTGAGAAAAGTAGTTACGAAAAAGTTTGGTTAAAGAGTTTAAATTGACAAATCTTTATTTGTAAAGAAGAAGTAGTTTGTTTTTAGTTTCATCTTATGCTCTTCTCTTTCGTCTCTTAAAGAACATCACTGGTTTCACTTCTGTTCCCTTTTACTTAAGACAACCCCCAAAATTAACGCTTAATTAAAAGTTATTAGACTTTGTGTTTGTAGGGTCCATCAATTTAGTCTAGGCTAGAGCCTTGATTTAGGATGGGAGAGGAAACTCTTCAAGGCTACAAAAATAAACATAAGAGTTTGTGCTAGGGAGTGATTGAAAGTCTAGTAATCGTGAAATTTATCTAGGGCCCCCCTATAACACAGGGGCTAAACATGAGGTCGCGTGCAGAAAGGTAGCGAAGATAACCCCTCCAAAGCCAGACCAAGCATAGTGGGGAACACATATAGAGGGCTTATCTTGGGATTCTGTTGATTGCATTTGCCACAGACTTTGTGGGTCTCGAATCTGTTTGGGGTCCTTAGTCATCTTCCAAAACAATTTCTTTTGATACCCTTGATAGGTTTCGAGCTTGATACCCTGTTCATTGCGGTCCACCCGACTGTCAACTGTACCCGCTTGGTGACTGTTCGCGTGCTAGAAACCTAGTTGCTTTTATCTTAGTGACTTACACATGTGATTACGGGGGTATACCATGGTACCTAGGTCAGACATCGAGCCACGCTTTGCAGAGTATACCCGGAGGGTGCTTCCATATTCGAGTTACGCTTGCACTGGTAAGTTTCTCTAGTGTTGGCTGGTGTAACTGTTCTTCCAACTAGTTAGTGATCTACTTGTCTTATCTCATAGGAGATTTTTCTAGTGTGTGTTGGTATTTAATGTTAATAGAAATCCCTAGTGTGTCATTGATCTTCTCACACCATGGGGGATCAGGAGCTCCTCCGATTGTGAAGGCTTCTTGTCCTACCACCGGTTAATCTGGAGCCACCCATGCTACCGCTAAGGTGAAGACTAGACCAGCAAGGGTCTTTTGAAGTGATCGGGCCATAATAAACTGAGCCCGACCCATCTCCGAGAGGAGAACATTTGATTCCGGAGGAATCAACCATTTATGACCTCAGAGCAGAAGATATTGGTTTGTATAACCCTTCGATCACTGATCTATCGATGCCCATCGTTGTATAAGTTAAACCTTACGAGCGTCAGGTAGTGTCACAAGCAATGATGGAGACAAATGCTGCTAATTCTTCAGGGAATCCTCATATTCCCTCTATGACTGTCACTACAGGGGGTTTTCTGCCTTCTAACCATTCGTCGCCGGTCCGGACCACTATGGTCTCAACCACCTCTACCTAGGACAATGGTTTGATTCCGTCTGTGGCGGCGATAACTGCTCCTTTCACCCAGAGTGCGACAGGCCCTCCGTTCTCATACGGGATGCCTGGCTTGGATACAAACTCTTTCCTTTCCTACTCCACTCTACAAAATTTAGGTCTAGGTGCAGGGAGCTCGAACGCTCCTCTGCAAGAATCTATGGGGGGCATTTCAACTCCCTATAACACTTTCCCTTAAGGAGGGGGTCATATACCTCCGTTGTCCCCTTCGCTTGGCGGTGCTCACCAACACTCCGCCAGGCCGAACGTAAACTATAGTTCGTTTGGAGCAGGTAGTCAAGGAATTCCTTCTTATAGAATGTGGGTAGGTTTGACATCATTCTCTTTTTTCAGGCGTTTGGTAACAACGCATTCTCGTCAGCTGCCATCTTGGCCAAGGGAAACCTCGATTATGGAAAACAAAATCCTATGCAGGGTACTATTCTTGCATAGGGGGAAAACTCAGGAATTCCTTCCTCACAAGGAATTTGGAATTCGTGGCAGGGATCAGTTCCCTCATCAGGGATGCCGTCAGGAGGTAACCCCTTCCATAGCCAATGGAACCCTGGGCAAGGCTCAGGATCTATGCCCATCGGATCGACAGGGGGAAACCCTTCCAAAAATCCTTGGAATACAATGCAAGCCCAACCTTTTACATCCTATTACAGAAGTCAACCGATGAGGTCTCAGTAAGCGAAAAACATTTACGCTGGTCATGACCATGGTTACTACCAGAACCCTGGCCAACAACCTAAATTTTCCTGGCAACCTAGTGCCAGCCAAACTCCAGGATCCTTTTTTCCTGGTTATACTCAACAACCCAAATTACCGTTTCTGGTAACTTTGCACTTACCAGACTTGACAAGGTTATTAAATGACCCCATCTGTCATGATCTGCGTTGGCCTCCCATTCCAACCAAGTTTCCTTCAAAAATTCCAAAGTTTGAAGCTAATGCTAATGAAGATCCAGGCGATCATGTGACTTCCTTCCATTTATGGTGCTCGCCCAACTCTTTGAGAGACGAATCCATCCAGTTGTGTTTTTTTCAATGCATTCTCATCGGGAGTGCTGCGAAATGGTACATCGAGCTCGACTGCTCAAGATACTCTACCTTTGGTGAATTAGCAATGGATTTCTTAAACCATTTTAAATTACCTGTGAGATACGATGCCAACAGTGAGTTTTTGGCCAACTTTGAGCAGAAAAAGGTGAACCATATCTTAGATCACATCCAAGAATGGAGACGCCATAAGAGTTTGATAAAAGTACCAGTCCCACCAGCATTCATGCTTGAGTGGTTCCTTAAGTCTTTGGTACCACATTTATCTAAAGACGTCACAACGCCGGGGATGTTTTCAGAAGAAGAAGAGATAATGAGAGATCGAGAGCTAGAGATGATTTACTCTTAGTTTGGTTTACTTTACAAATTTTTTCCAGATGCACTGCGGTCGATACTTGACAAGAGAAAACAAAGATTTGGACCACATGCCGATGGTATTGTTGGTTCAACGTAAACAAAGCCTACTGATAAGCTGTCGAATCAATTCCAACAATTGTCAATATAGCAGATAGCGGCCAACCAGACCACAGGTTCGACTTCTCCCCCTACTCAAACATCGGATGTACATAATGTGTAATCGAAAAACCTGAAGGCCACCCAACAACCTGAAAGAAAGAAGAAAAAATGAAACAAGGGTAAGGGGGATAAGAAACCTACCAATAACGCTGGCGGGAGAAACACAGAAAAGAAGAAGTTGAAGTATCTATGTAATCTTTGCACAGAAGACCATCCGACTCACCGGTGCCCTCGGCTTGCAGAGGCCCAGAAGTTATTGGCACAACAACAACCTATTGTGTTAACGAACTCATTTCCACATGGGCAAAATTTAACTCATGCCTCTTCGAGCATAGAAGGGGGAAATCAGGGACCCCCTCCATCTTCGAGTAATCCTTCATCTGTGAATGTGTACATGATGAAAGGTAGCGTTGATATATCAATTAGGACATGTGACTATGGAATTCCAAACACCTCTGAGAAGGGTAAATAAGACGAAAACCCACCTCTTCCTCTCGATATTGAGAAGACATTGGGTGAAACAATGACACGCATTCAAAAATGTGCGTTCAATAAAGCTTCCCACAATCCAAATGCAAGGGCTGCTCATAACTACTCTATGGTGGAGGATTTTTCTCAAACCCCTTCTGCAATGTCTGCTTAGGAAGTCCTCCAAATCTACCCTTCCTAGAGAAAGGCTTTGTTAGCTGCCTTAGGATCTACTGAGACTTGTAATCCGGGAATGATCATGCTTGATACGACCGACTTAAAACCTCATCTCCCTTACCATGTGGCCTTTTAGATAGTAGTGGCTTACACAACGAAAAATTTTACTCGAAACATTTTTTGCACGATGGTTGATGAGGGTGCCTCGACATGCGCGATGTCCTTGGTGTGTTGGAAGGCCATTGGCCAACCCATTTTATCTTCGTCACCTACTCTTCTTACTTCTTTCGATGGTTGTTCGTTCCGACCACATGGAATCATCCCCTCTTTCCCTGTGTAGTTAGGGGGAAGACCGTGTGTGTCGAGGTTGAAGTGGTCGATGCGTCTCTCAACTACAATATCTTGTTAGGAAGGAGTTGGACCTATGCTATGCAATTAGCGGTTGCGACAATGTTTTGGGTCTTGTTGTTTCCACATGAGGGACAGATCGTGTCCATTGATCAATTATCCTTCTCTCATCCCGACCCTTCATCGAGGGTATCCACGGTCCCGATGATTGATAATCCTCAGCCCGCCATCGTCAACATAGGGGTTGGTTTGTGCCCACATTTTATGGGTACTTTCAATTACCCACCTCCGACCGACAATGTCTAATACATATCGTCTATCCTCGACCAACCTAGGGATGAAATCTTCCAAATCTCGTCATTTCGGACGACTTGCTTTAATGATCTGTGGGATCTTCCTTCCCCATCATCCATGATGGAAGGGACAGGGCACCATGGCATGGCCATGCCTTTGTCTGCGATAAAAGTTGCGTACTCTATAGTCCAACAAGCTTACGCCGACCCTGATTCGAATCCCGCACAAGAGTTATATCCGGTTCTAGAGCCTATTTGGGCTCAAGGTTCCCTCGACGATACTGACTCTTTAGACTTAGTATTGCCCTCAGATGAGGTGATTATTGAGGCAATGACTAGTCCAGATAGACCCTGGGATAATCTCCATCATAGAACTTATTTCCTCCCAGAGTTAAGAAGAATTGAAGCAGGTGAATTCACTCTGACTATGACTGGAGATAGGGCTTGTCCTGTCAATCCCTTGGCTACACACGCTGTTTATGTTGAAGGAAATATGGAAACCATCACTAAAACGATACCTATTGATATATCTAGAACCCCTGGCATCGTGGAGAATATCTTCGTCAGATTAGACTTCTCCCCCGAGGAGATTCAAATCTACACAAATTTATTTAAAGAATTCCGTGATGTTTTTTCCTGGTCTTACGAGGAAATGCCAGGCATAGATCCAAGAATCGTTGAACATGAGATCATGACATATCCTGATGCCAAGCCGGTCTGACAGAAGCTTTGTCGGGTTAATCCTAAGAAAGAAACAACTATTAAGGCTGAAGTAGAGAAACTACTCAAAGATGGTTTCATCTACCCCATCCAATTGACTCAATGGGTGTCAAATCTCATGCTAGTCAACAAAAAATAGGGTACGATTCGTGTATGTATGGACTTCCATGATTTGAACAAGGCCTGTCCAAAGGATAATTTCCCCACACCATTTATTGACCAGATAGTCGATGAATGCACGGGTTGCGAGGCCTTTTCTTTCATGGATGGTTTTTCGGGATACAATTAGATACAGATCAAACCCGAAGACCAACGCAAAACTGCTTTGATTTGTCCATGGGGTACATTCGCTTATCGAAAGATGCCTTTTGGTATGAAAAATGCTGGAGCTACTTTTCAATGGGCCATGTCTTTTTCTTTCCACGATCTCAAACACATAGTCGAGGCTTATCTTGATGATTTAACATCATGATATCGAAAGAGAGTTGATCATCCCACACACCTCTGACTCATCTTTGAGCGATGTCACTACTACTGAATTTGCTTGAATCCAAACAAATGCAGTTTTTGCGTAACATCAGGTCATCTACTAGGTTTCATAGTTTCAACAACAGGGATCATGGTTGATCCTATAAAGTTTGAGACGATAGTTTAGTTGCCTCCCCCATGCACAGTCCCTCAGCTTCAGAGTTTACAGGGAAAAGCGAAATTTTTACGGCGTTTCATCACAAACTATGACGAGATCACAAATGGTTTCATGCATTTACTAAAGAAGGATGTTCCTTTTCATTAGGATGAAGCCACTCGACACTCTTTCAAAGCATTGAAACACGCCCTCACGTCTTCCCCTCTACTTCGACCACCCAATTATAATAAAGATTTCTTATTGTACTTGGATGCTGCAGAGTCGACCATCGACATGATCTTGGTTCAGGAGGATACTTTTCTCTTAGAATACATGATTTATTACCTGAGCCGAGGCCTGGTTGGAAAATAACTCAATTATTCCCACATTGAAAAACTTGCGTTGGCAACAGTTCATGCTGTCCAGCGGTTCCGTCATTACATCTTGTTTTGCAAGGCCACCGTCATTGCCATTGTGAATCTGTTTCAATACATGTTGACGTGATGTGTAATCGGCGGGATAGTTATCCTCCAGGAATTCGACTTGAATTTTGTTTTGGTGAAATCCAAAAAGTCGTTGATCTTCATGGAACTCATCTCAGAACTTTCGATCGAATCAGGTGATGTTATACCCGAGGAGTTGCGTATCAAAGGAGCCATGTTTTTTATCGCGTCTTCGGACCCTTCGTATGGAGATATACTAGTCTATCTCCATACTTTGAAGTGCCCTACATCTGCTTCTCGTGATGAGCGTCGTTGTATACACCATCAGGCCAAGAACTATCTCATACTCGAGGACACTCTATATTGTTGAGGTGTAGATTGCATCCTTCGCTAGTGTCTCACTCATGAAGAAGCAAAAATCATGCTTAATGATTACCACACTGGAGCATGTGGCGGTCATCTTTCTGGGTTGGAAACAACCCAAAAGATTCTTCGAGTTGGTTACTTTTGGCCGAC
>JASDQU010686775.1:23569-39569 GCA_032191745.1 Picea mariana
AAATGTAATCCATAAGACATAAAAAGATGTAAATACACACATATATATATCGAAAATATCAGAGTACATAGGTGGGCGCAAGCGCCTCAAAAATATGTCCAGTAAGAGTCATGAGGCTTATGCCCTAAAAAATATACAAAAGGTGACTTGACACGTAAGAAATCTAGCCTAGCTAAGGGCAGGGTCTGTTGGCCCTACCATAGTGAACAATGATGTTTTCCAAAGACTAGAAAAGTTGGACCCAGGTCCATGGCACCCCAACTACGTGAGGTTGCATCGATGGCGGAAAATCCTCGATCTCTGCCATAGGGATTGAGCGAATGAGAGCGGTGAGGTTCCGCTCTACTCGTCTCAATACTCTCTCAGCCTCTCAAGCTGGAGGACCCCCTGCTACTGCTGCTAGTCTGGTGGTTGTGGCTGGTCTTGCTTCTGGTCAAGGACGCCACCTAGTCCTCGAGAAGTTTGCTGGATGCACTAGTATCACATATGTACATAATAGATGCACAGTTGTTAGGTACTCTGGTACATATAAAATGATATATATATAAAGAAATAAAAATTAAATAAATCTGAAAAACAAACCTACCCATCTCTCCTCGCTCCGCTCCGGAAGGTACAAGCATGTCATGATCTCTAGAAAAGTTGATCCCAACATAGGGGTAGTCCTCTATTGTCGGAATCTGTCATTCCCACTAATCAAAAAACTTCTCATCGAAGGCCTCTACGGTCCTCCCTCCCCCCTGTCGCGGCATCAACACCACCCATATGCATAACGTTGGGAGAGAGGTCACGTGCCCTCGTATCGTCTCTCGAGGACTAAGACTGTGTACCCTCTCGAAGAAAAAGGAGCACAAAATAGTCCCGAATCCAAAGTTTTTGTTCTCTTGTATCCGACACTCTGTTAGCTGTCCCTTCATGAAATCTAGCATGGTTGTACTCCAGTTGAAAATCCATGCATTTAAGCACTGCACTACACAATGCATGTGCGCCCGAGAGGCTTGATGTAATGCCGTGGATCCATTGATCTTCCCAATGAGTAACACTATCACTTTCAGTGATAGATTGTTGATCTCGTTTATCGGCACCTGAGAACCCACTTTCTGAGTAGCAGCCTCGCAATGGAGTCCAATCAACTCCTCAATGTTGTGAGGCCCAGGGGGAAAGGTACGCAAGTTGATTGGATCCCCTCTCCTCGAGAGACCAATCAAGAAGTAAATATCTTCAGTCATTAGAGTCAACAACTGGCCCTCAAGCATAAATTCCTCAATGCCAGGATGTCAGTAATCTATGAAAGCATTCAACAACCTGGGTTGTGCCCTCATAAATGGACACTAGAATAATTTCAACAACCCACATTGCACTAATACAACGATAGCAGCAGGGTCTTATGAGACCAAAAAATCAATGTCTTCATGCTCCCTCTCTCTCCAATGGACATACATCCTACAAAATGACAAGTTCATGGGGAGTTAACTCTTGCTTTTCATTTTTTTCACATATTGGAAGGTGTATGCGGGCTGTACTGGACACAGTCGTGCATGCACACGTACATATCATTTTCTGCATGCGGGCATACACGGGCTATCCTAAGACAACCCACGTACACGTAGGGTCGACCTTTTTAAAGGTTAGCCCCCCCCCTAAAAACAAAAACAAATGCAAAAAGGAAGAATAGAAATGCAGGAGGGGCTAGTATGTACTTACTTGGTCCAAGCGAAAGTTCGTTTCGTCCACTGAAGCTCCCGGAGTCAACTATTTTGGAAAAGGGGTGTTTTTGAATTTTTTGTCAATTCTCAATTTACAATGGTGATAATGAGCTGTCAACTTCTATTTATAAACTTTTTGGCCCCTTTTTGTCATTTTTTTGGACCCTTTTGTCGTTTTTTCTAGCCTGAAAATCATTTAGTGTGGTTCTCGAGTTTCTTTTGGGATGTTACGATACATTTTACTTTTGGTTCGATGAACTTTTTTGAGAGTTGGGGCATTTTTAAGGTCCTTTGGTGAAAAGTCTTTTTTCAAACTTTGTGCGTTTAAGATAGGATTCCACCTCCACTTGTTGCACCTCGTTGTCTTTTTCTCTTTGCCATAGGATCGATCCCACCGAATTGCGATCTGAAACCCTCACTCCTGTTCTAGAAGTGTCGTAATTTAGTGGTAGAGCCTACCTTCACATGGATGCCCTAGGTAGATCCTGGTTTCATTTTGGTGTCCATGCTGTTGCTAATGATTTTAGGCTCGGGAGTCCTTTTAGTCCTATCTTGATTACGAGTTCGGGCCTTCACATGTCTGATATGTTATCACTCTTGGTTTCACCCTCGAGACTCTGAAAACAACGAGTCTTCTTTTAAGCCCTTTTCAGACCCTCTAAACATGAAAAGATTGCCGAGCGATCTTGTTGCCCTTCACACTCGCCAAACTAAAATTTGAAGGCACGTCTGTTCGGCGGTAGTTTACACCTTTTTCAGTTTGGATGTTCAAATGTATGAACAAAGGTATACTTTAGGAGCCTCGGTTCTCTAGAAGAGTATTTTCAGGTATAAATTTAACCCTTTTTCGGGCCCGAGGGACTAAATTTACGAAAAAGGAACCCCCACGAAGTCCATAGCTAAGCTCTTTTTAGACTCTCTAAAATTGAAAATATGGCCGAGTGACTTTGTTTCTTCACACTTGTTAAATTGGTCCAGAAGAACATCCCTTACAGAGTCCATAGTTAAGCTCTTTTCAAACTCATATTGCCTAGTGATCTTGTCTTTGTCACACTCATTAAAATGGTTTTGAATAGACTTCTGTTCGGTGCTAGTTTACCCCTTTTTCGAGCCGACTAGACTACCTTCGAAAAAGGTAGCCCAGTGGAGTCTTCTTTTATGTTTTTCTAGACTCTCTAAAAATGAAAAAAACATCGAGCTTACCTTCTCTGGGCTCATTAAAATTACACCGAAGGACTTTATCATTGTGTCTTATTAATAACATTTGCATTCCTGTGTATTTGGCCTAATTCTGGCTCCATGTTGCTCTCAATTGAACCATCTAAAGCACACCTTATACGCAAGCCTTGTAACACTTTGCCTCTGTGTCTTGACAGCTTGACCCATGGACGATTTTCCCTGAGTGTCCTTTTTCTTCATATGTCTCCTTGATCTGAGCATCAGTGTGTTCCTTGCGCTTAGAAATAGTATGCTTGCGACACTCGTTCCTCCTTTGTAACATAACATTCTTTTATTATTTTTCAAGCTTTCTAAAATTATTGAAAAAGACAAAAAAATCAAATATACCCCAAAAAGAGGAAGGGAAAAGTATTTTCTTTTTATTGGCAACACAATGAGTCACCCTTGGACAAAGCACATCCTTCCGTTTGTTCGTCAAGCTCTGGGATTTAATATGACCTTAGGAAGTTGTTCTTGCTACTTAGAGTTGTTTCCTCCTTCATTTGGTTATCCTTCCAAACATATGGAGAGTTCACGTTGCCTCCTGCATTGTGAACTTATGTCAATGCGATGCTGCCTGAATATCATCTTTTGTTGTGTTTTTGTCCAAGGGAAGTTTTACTAAAATTGAGTCGGCCCTTTGCAGTTTGTCTCTTGTCCTCATGCCCGACCACCCCAAAAGTCCAGTCAAGTCCTTGCTCAAAATCAATGAAGTTCTCTGCCTGATCACCGAAATCCTCTTGTCTGTTCCCGACGAGTCGTCGAAGACCTTTGGATAGTGAAGTTGTACACTGATATTACACTCCTACCTGAGTTTTGAAGATTTTGAAGTTGTTTCTAGAGCTCTGAAGACCTCATCTTTAATGATCAGGCGTCATTGGATTCTTGAATATGGACACTATACATGTATATATTTTTATTTTGAGATGTAGATCCATTGTGTACTACTCGCAGATACACTTTATATAGTTATATGACATGGATCTGCAGTGTATTTGATTGGAAAACATGATTTTACTTTGTCCCGAGCATGGGTATGCCCGCCTCAGTGAGACAAATTGTTATTTTGCAGATGGCACCTCCTGAAGTCTGGTCCCTAGGCTCACTCGCTTTGTACATTGGTGAAGATTTGTAATGTATTTCGGCCATCAGATGCTCTTCTAACCTCACACATTAGGGGGCATATGTTATAACCCTAAATTGCACTAGACATGCATACATGGCATCAGACCATATTACTTGCTATCTTTTCCAAGCCATCATTGAACAAATCTTCTAAAAAAACATTTTTTTTAAGGTGTACGTGCCCTGCACCACTACTGCCTGCGTACACACGCTTGCTGCACCACTACAACCCGTGTACACTCACAAAAAGTGTGAAAAATGAAAATTGCAAAGGGATGCGGGTTTTCAGGATGTTACCTAACCATTTGATCGCCCATAGCTAGTCACCCCAACTGTTACTATCTCTTTTGGCCTATAAAAGAAGGTGGCGGGGTCCCATTCCAAAAAAGAAGCACGAGAGAATAGAAACTCTGCCCATTTCAATATTCCCCCTTTGCCCCAATATTTTGCAACCACATTGTGAGTTTGAGCCATAATTCCTTCTTCCTCCATTGCAAACCCTTGCCATTTCCCTAGAGAGAACTGAAGAGGAGAAGAATACGTGGAAGAATTTGGTGCATGGTGAAGAGGAGCCCAAGACTGAGTTCGAGGAGCAGTTTTCGGTCTCATATTGTAAACGAATTTTGTGATATTAATATAAAGAAATAATTTTTCCGTCCCGCCAAATGATGTTTTAAATCTTTATGATTTGCTTATATTTTTTGTTATGATTTCTAACCCACTAATCCATATATAGAATGCATTTTTGTAGTTTCTTGTTTGTCTTTTGGTGAATGCAAGATGGCCTTGGGAGGAGATCTACAGTCGAGAAAAAACTAAGCGCAAAGGGATCGACATCGGACACAGAGTTTAAGGTATGCCTACTCGATCCCTATACTTTTTCTTTTATGTATGATTGTGGGGTAATGACATGATAGTTGTTAAAAGTAGGAGACTTTAGATGGTTAGATCTGCTTGCACTTTAGAACCCTGGTGTAGTCCGTAGAGGGGTTTTCCCACTATAGCAGTGTATCAACTAACCACATTGGGGCCCATAAAGCCTTTGGTGTTTCATCTTCTAGGGTTAGGGTTTTGGATGTTTAGGGTTTTATCATTGATGCTTTTATGTAAAAGGCATTTTTGTCATCTTTGTAATCAACTTCTTTTGAATGAGCATAGCCAACACATCTCCCTCTTAAGGGATAAGATACCGCCATTCTAGATAGCTTGTGTGCTTTGCATTTTATAGTCTTTTGTATTCCAAACAATCATTAATATAATCTGAGTTTAATTGTATTACTGTGTTTCTTGCAATATCTTTATATGTTTCCTTG
This sequence comes from Picea mariana, assembly GCA_032191745.1. Taxonomy (NCBI): domain Eukaryota; kingdom Viridiplantae; phylum Streptophyta; class Pinopsida; order Pinales; family Pinaceae; genus Picea; species Picea mariana. The sequence goes on from JASDQU010686775.1 coordinate 28,932, forward strand.
TCATATCTCTGCCTTCATGTCATTCTCATTATAATTCAGAACACAAAGACATATGAAAAGTCTGTCATTATCATCTCAAATACCATCCACCTCTAGTAATACTGAAGGTCAAGCGATTATGGGAGAAATTATTCAAGGCATGCCCCCTAATGTGAGAAATAATCCTAAAGCTTCTCAAGAAAGTAGACAAAATATAGAAATTGCTCAGATGAGCAGGACAATTCGACAAATGTAGAATGAGAAAACTCGATTCAAGAGGAGTGAGAATCTCATTTTTCCACATCAAAATATGAGAGCTCCATTACCTGATCAATGAGGAAGAAATGATAGAGAGAAAAGAATTGAAGATCACAGACCAAGAACAACCAAAGTCCCAAATCCAAATGCTGTGTTAGAATAAATTATAGAAGAATATAATTTTGTGCAAAACAATGAGCCCTTTGATCAAGAAACAATCAATTATTAAGATGAAGTATTGGAATCAATCCAAATGGAAGAAATTTCATCATCTTTTCATGTTTTTTTATGAACTAGAAGATTATGAATATTCACAAGAAAATGTTGTTCCAACCAGAACTGAAGCAAATAAATTCAAGACACGGGAACGACCAGAAAAATAAAGATAAAAAACCAACGTTCCAGAGCCAACAAAACAACAACCAGTTGTTAATTAGACAAAGACACTATTGCAAATGAATTACAATTTGGTTGATGAGTTAACTAAGCTTCGTATTAGCTTACCGTTCATGGAGGTAGTTAAGATACCCCAACAAAGAGAGAATTTTTAAAGATATTGGTTGATACAAATTCAAGAATAGAGACAGTTGTAATGAACACAAGACAACAACAAAATATCACACCAACAAGACTAAGAGGAAATGTTCGACCATTTTACATATTCTTAGAGAATCATGACTTTACATTGCATAATTATTTGGTGGATAGTGGAGCCACTAATGCTAGCGGGAAACCCCCCCTATGACTACACTAGGGTTCAAAATGTAGGCATATCAATTAACCGTCTAAAATTAAACTACTTCTCTAACTACCCTAAACATACCCAAGGCTCATACAATAAAAGCAAAGATGAGAGGGATCGGGTAACTATACCTCTACTTTGTGTCCGGTGATGATCCCCTCGCACTTGAAAGCTTCGTTAATTGCACACCTCCTCCTAAGGTTGGCCTGCATTTAAAGATAGAAAAATAGAAATCTACAAGCATGATATTCATATACAAATTAGGGTTAGATGTTAGAATTCCAAAACATAAACCATTAAAATCATTCAATACACCATGATTTGGGACAAGAAAAGTACTTCTTTTATTAATAACTCAATGATTATACATTTACAACCAAAGCGGACTACTGCTCCACGACCCTGGTCCAGGCTCTTCTTCACCAATCTCCAAGTGCACCTCTGTATGGATTCTCCTCTCAACCTTCTGATCTCTTCTTGGGAAGTGAATGGGTTATGATGGAGGAAGAAGGGCTAATTGGGGAATGTTGAGGCAATTCTCACAAAAGGGCTGCAATTACTTGGGGCAAGGAGAGGATGTCAAACGAGCAGAGTTTCACTGTTCTTATGTCTAGATGTGGAATGAGATCCCAACCCCTCCTTTTATATGACAAAAATATGGTTATTCGGTTGGGTGACGGGCTATAGGAGGTGGATTAGTTGGGAAACTACCCAATAGCCCGTAATCTCAATGAATTTCTTGCAACTTTTTAATTTTTGCAACTTTTGCAAGTATACGCGGGTTGTAGTGGTGCAACATGCATACATACACGGGATGTAATGGTGAAAAAAGTGTATGTACGCGAGCAGTATTGGTGCAGGGCACATACATCTTCAAAAAATGGATTTTTTAGAAGAGCAATCAGTGATGGTTTGGAAAAAAATGCAAGTAAGAAGGCCAAAGGCCAGGTATGCATGTGTAGATAAATTTAGAGTTATAACAGATGCCCCCTAATGTGTGAGGTCAGAAGAGCATCTAATGGCCGAAATACATTACAAAATATTCTCCAACGTACGAAACGAGTGAGCCCAGGACCAGAGTTCGGGAGGTGCCATCTGCAAAATAACAATTGTCTCTCCGAGGCGAGAATACCCATGATCGGGATGAAATAAATCATGGATGCCAATAAAATACACTATAGATCCATGTCATATAAATATATAAAGTGTATCCGCGAGCAATACACAACAGATCTACATCTCAAAATCAAGTATATAGAAGTATAGTATCGATCTTCAAGAAGCCAACAATGCCCGATGGATGGAGATGGGGTCTTCATAGCTCGAGAAACAACTTCAAGATATTAAAAACTCAGGTAGGAGTGAAATGTGGGTGTATGAATTCACTACCCATAGGTCTTCGACGACACGTTGGGAAAAGACAAGAGGATCTCGATGATCAGGAAGAGAACTTCGTTGATTTCGAACAAGAACTTGATTGGACTTTCGGGATGGCTGGGTCATGAGGTCAAGAGACAAACTGCAGAGAGGCCGACTCGGGTAGGGTGAAATTTACCTTGGACAAAAGCATGAAATATGATCAGACTGAGGCATCGTGACATTGACATAAATTCACGATGCAAGAGGCAACACAAACTCTCCATGTGTTTGGAAGAGTAACCAAAAGGAGGAGGACAAAACTCTATGTAGCAAGAAAAGCTTCCTAAGGTCATATTAAATCCCAATGCTTGACAAACAACAAAATTATGTGTTTGTCCAAGGGAGACTCATTATGCTGCCAAAAAAGAATATATATTTCCCATCCCTTCTTTTTGGGTTTTTTTATTTTTTCAAAATTTTAAAGAGCTTGAAAAATAATAAAATAATGCTACGTTACAAAGGAGGAACGAGTTTCGCAAGCAAGCATACTAGTTCCAAGCACGAGGATAACACTAATGCTCATAGCAAGGAGACATGTGCAGGAAAATGACACTCGGAGAAAATTCCTCCATGGGTCAAGGTGTGAGGTTGCAGAGGCAAAGTGCTACATGACTTGCATATAAGGCATGCTTCAAAGGTTCAATTGAGAGCAACATGAAGCTGACATTAGGCCAAAGACGAAGAGATGCAAATGAGATCAACAAGACACAATGAAAACCCCTTCAATGTAATTTTAACGATCCCAGAGAAGGTAATCTCAATAGTTTTTTCACGTTTAGAGAGTCTGAAAAAACGTAAAAGAAGACTCCAAGGAGTACCTTTTTTGGAGATAGTCTAGTCAGTTCGAAAATGGGGTAAACTATCACCGAAAAGACATCTATTCAAAACCATTTTAACGAGTGTGACAAAGACAAGATCACTCGACAATATTTTCAATTTTAAGGAGTCTGAAAAGAGATTAACTATGGACTTCCAACCTTTTTCTTGATTTAGTCCCCTTAGCTCGAAAAAGTATAAAATTTATTGAGGAGAACTCTCCCAGCGAGACAAATCTCCCGAGGTGTACTCTTTTCCTCCATAATCCACAGGTTGGAAAAAGGGGTAAACTGATGCCAGTAGATGTTCTTCTGGACCAATTTAACGAGTGTGAAGGAACAATGTCACTCGACAATATTTTCAATTTAAGGGAGTCTGAAAAATATTAACTATGGACTTCGTGGGGGTTCCTTTTTCGCAAGTAATCTCCAAGGCCTGAAAAATGTGATAAACCAAAAACAAGGAGAATATTCCTTTTTCATAAATTTAGTTCCTTAGGCTCGAAAACAGGTTAAACTTATACCTGAGAATACTCTTCTAGTGAACCGAAGTTCCTAGAGTATACCTTTGTTTGTAAAATTGACCATTTGGACTGAAAAAAGGGTAAACTATTGCCCGACCGACGTGCCTTCAAATTTGAGTTTGGTGAGCGTGAAGGAAAATAATATTGCTCAACAATATTTTCATGTTTAGAGAGTCTGAAAAGGGCTTAAAGAAGACTCCAGGAGATTACTTTTCTCAGTTAATCCAAACAAGATTGAAAAGCATAAATGTAGTCTCGTTAGATGTTTCTTTGGATTTCAAAGTGAGCTTGAAAGACAACAAAGCATGCTAGTTTTGGGAGTCCTGAGGGTGAGTCCAAGAGTGATGTTTCATCAGACGAATGAGGCTCAATCTCGTAATTATGACAGGACTAACAAGGATTCCTGAGCCTAAAGTCATTATAGACAACATGGATGCCAAAAATCAACAAGGATCTATCTAGGGAATCCATGTAAAGGTAGGCTCTACCACCTAATCATGACACTTCTAAAGCAACAATGATGGTTCCATGTTTCACTTCGGTGGGATCGATCCTATGGAAAAGTGGAAAAGACAATGAGATGCAGAAAGTGGAGGTGAAATCCTAACTTGTATGCAAAAAGTTGGAAAAAATGACTTTTACCAAAGGACCTTTAAAAGTGACCCATCTCCCAAAAAAGTTACCAAACCAAAAGGCAAAGTGTATCATAACATTGAACAAGAAACTCAAGAAACGGATTAAATGATTTCCAAGCCAGGAAAAATGACAAAGGGGGTAAAACAATTGGCAAAAAGGGCCAAAAAATTCTATAAATAGAAGTTGACAGATCATTTTCACCATTGCAATTTGAAAATTAACCAGAAGGTAAAAAAGAACCCTTTTCTAAACAAGTTTATTCCGAGAACTTCAGAGGATGAAACAAACCTCCGCTCAGACCAAGTAAGTATAAACTCATCCCTCCTACATTTGCATTCTTCTTTTGTTCCTTAATTTTTTGTTTTTTGGGGGGTGCGCTCTCCTAAAAAAGGGCAACCCTACGTGTACGCGGGTTTTCCAAGGACAACCCACATATGTTCACAGGAAGAAAATAGTCTTCCTATGTACATACACGACTGTTTCCAAAACAACCCGCGTACACCCTCAAAAGCATAGAAAAAACAAAAATGCAAGAGCTAACTCCCCTTTGAACTATCATGGAACATGATGTATGTCCAATGGAGGGAGAGGGAACACGAGGATATTGATATCTTGGTCGATGAGGACCCTGCTGCCATTGCTGCATTGAAACAATGTGGGCTGTGGAAGTTCTTCCAACGTCCTTTTATGAGGGCACAACCCAGGTTACTGAACACCTTGGTGGATTACTAGCATCCAAACATAGAGGCTTTTACGATATAGGGGCATTCATTGACTCCAATGACTGAGGACATATACTTCTTGACTGGCCTCTCGAGGAGAGGGGAACCGGTCAATCTGCACACTTTTCCCCCTGGGCCCTTCAACATTTCAGATTACATCGGGATGCATTGTGAGGTCGACACTAAGAAAGTGGGTTCTCAAGTGCCCATCAACAAGATCACCAACTTGTCACCGAAGGTGATCCTATTTCTTATTGGGCGGATCACTAGATCTGTGGCCCTACACCAGGCTTCCTGGGCACACATGCATTGTGCAATTAAGTTCCTGGATGCACATATTTACGACTGGAGCACGACCATGCTCACTTGTTTGAAGAGGAAACTGACAGAATGTCAAGAGCATAGAAACAAGAACTTCAGGTTTGGCACCATCTTATGCTCATTCTTCTTCGAGAGGGTGCCTAGTCTGAGTCCTAGACAGACAGTGCGGGGGCATGTGGCCTCCTTCCTAGCGGTATGTAGATGGGAAACACTACTGCCTCGACAGAGGGGAGGAAGAACCATAGAGGCCTTTGACGACAAATTCTTCGACTGGTGGGAACGATAGATTCCAACCATAGATGACTACCCCTATGCTGGAATCAACTTCTCCAGAGATCCGAACACACCCATACGTCCCCGAGAGGAGTAAGGAGAGCTGGGTACGTACTTTTAAAGTTATTTAATTTTTAGTTTCTTTTATATATATCATTTTTATATGCATCAGAGTACTGACATCTATGTATCTATTATGTACAAATGTGGGACCAGTGCACCCGATAGACTTCACGAGGACTCGATGACTTCCTCGACCAAAGGCGACACCAGCAATAGTCGGTGGACCAGTAGCTGCAGGGGGACCTCCAACCAGAGAGGCTGAGAGGCTTTTGAGACGAGTGGAGAGGAACCTTACCGCACTCACTCAGACCGTTCCTATGGCCGAGATCTAGGATATCCAACCTCATGTAGTGGGGGTGACACAGACTTGGGTCTAGCTTTTTTGGCGTTTGGCCAACGCCGTCGTTCACTATGGCAGGGCCAATAGGCCCTGAGCTTAGATAGGCTGGACTATTATCTGCCGATAGAAATTTTTGTATATTTTTGAGGGAATAAGCCCCATGATGTATACCATATATTATTTTTGAGGCGTTCGCGCCCACCTATGTACTCTGACACATTTTGACACACACACACACACACACACACACACATATACATTTACATATTTATGTCTTATGGATCACATTTTTTACAAATGTATGTACATGTGTATGTGTGTGCTTCTTTTTATGTGTGTGCAACATACCAATCTAATACTTGATTAGCTAGAGTATCTGTCATTTGATTTAATCTCCTAGGAACATAGATATATGTAATGTAATCAAAGTAATGTTCTAAGAGATGTACCCTAAGGAAACGTCAGTGTAAATTAGGATCATAAACATGGTAAACTCCATTTAACCGAGACACAACCAACTAAGCATCTAAGTAGATCTGGAGGTGAGAGAAGCCATGCGACAAAGCGTCACGAAACAACTCTATCATTGCATTGTACTCGACGACATTGTTTTTGGCGTCACCTAGACAGATACCTCCGAAAGATAGCAGCTGGCCTTGAGGCATGAAAATCACCCAAGCTATGGAAGCAAGCCTCCAAGTGTTTCGTCTAGCATCGTCTGCGAACCCAAAGAACACCTCCGATTCACTTGACATCTTCCACAGTGAAAAATATGACATTAATAACGACACGTCCATACAAAAAAAAAGACAAAAAATTGTATAATAACTATACATATGTACAAGAAGTCACCCAGGCGAACAAACTAAGAGTAATACTTCTTAAGGTAGAGCCCATTTCTAGGCTCTGCCAAGGCATTTCCATCAAAGTCAACCAAATGATAAGCACCCTTCTTTAAGACCTCTTTCACAATGAAAGGTTCGAACCACATGGGTTTGAACTTGCCTGCGCCCAAGGGATCCTTTTCTTGATCATAGACCATGACAAGATCACCTTCGAAGAAAATTCGAGGACGAACGAACCGATCATATTGAAACTTGACTCATTGCCTGTGAGCCTCATTGGCCAAGGCTGCATCACGACGTTGCTCATCGATCTACTTGAGATATAATAGGTGTTCCTCAAGCGGTGAAGCGTCTAGCAATAACTCTACTGCGAACTTTAAAGACGTGATCTTACACTCAATAGGCAAGACTGCTTCCAGCCTGTATACGAGTTTAAAAGGTCAGAAACTGGTGGCAGTATTTACAGATGTTTGATAGTCCCATAATGCCAAGTACAACATCAAATGGCAATTTGACTTGGCAGAATTGATTGTTCGTTGAAGAATAGTCTAGAGGGACTTATTCATAGCTTCCACCTGACCATTTGCTTGTGGGTAGTAGGGTGATGAATGTTATTTCCTCAACCCAAGATTTGATTTTAACTCAGACATCATTTTTTTTTGGAAGTGACTGCCAAGGTCAGTGACAATATCCTTTGGGATGCCAAATCTTGCTATATCTGGTTTCAAATGAAGAGAGTCGTTGTTTCGACATCATTTTTAAACGTTGGAATATCCTTTACCCACTTGGTGAAGTAGTCTACCGCTATGATGATATAACGATTCCCCCTGGCTGAAGCCGTGTGACATGTAGTAAAATCAATCCCCCACTTAGTGAAGGGACCAACAATGATGACAGGAAACATGGGAGAAGGATGTGCCCTCATCATCCGAGAGAAGATTTGACACAAGTGACACTTCTTGATTGACTCAACACAATATTTGATTAATGTAGGCCAAAAGTAACCAGCTCGTAGAATCTTTTGGATTGTTTCCAAAACAAACAAATGAACACCACATGCTCTAGTGCGGAATTCGTTAAGAATGAGTTATGCTTCCTCGTGTATAAGGCAGCAACGAAGAATGCAATCTACACCTCGNGTGTAACATCACTTGATTCGATTAGAAGTTCCGAAATAAGTTCCGCAAAGACCAACGACTTTTTGGATTTAGTGGAAACAAAATCCAAGTCAAATTCTTGGAGGATTACAATCCATCTACTGATATTTCTGCCAATGATCCGTCGTGTCAACACATATTGAAAGGGATTCACAATGACAATGACAGTGGTCTTGCAAAGCAGAATATAATGACAAAACCGCTGGACAACATGCACTACTGCCAATGAAAGTTTCTCAACATGGGAATAGTTGAATTCCGGCCCAACCAAGACTCATATCAGGTAATAAATAACATTCTCCTTGAGTATATCATCCTCTTGAACTAATACCATGTCGATGATCGACTCTACAGTGGCCAAGTACAACAAGAAATATCTGTTATAATTAGGAGGCCGAAGTAGAGGGGTAGACGTAAGGGCATGTTTCAATGCTTCAAAGGAGCGCTGAGTGACTTCATCCCAATGGAAAGGGACTCCCATTTTCAATAAACACATGAACCCTTTAGTGATCTCAGTGTAGTTTGTGACAAAACGCCAAAGAAAGTTCGCTTTCCCCTTTAATATTTGAAGTTGGGGTATTGTGCACGGGGGAGGCAACTGAACTATCGCCTCAACCTTAAGAGGATCGACCATGGTCCTTGTTGTCAAAACTATGAAACCTAAGAGATGACCTGACTTCACGTAGAAACTATACTTGTTAGGATTCAAGTGAATTCGATAGTAGTGACATCGTTCAAATATTAGTCGGAGGTGTGTGGGATGATCAGATCTCTTGCGAGAGCATGATGCTAGATCATCAAGATAAGCCTCAACTATATGTCTAAAGTCGTGGAAAGAAAAAGACATGGCCTACTGAAAAGTGTCTCCAACATTCTTCAGGTCAAAAGGCATCTTATCATAAGAAAATGTGCCCCAATGATAGATAAAAGTTGTTTTATGCTGGTCTTCGGGTTTGATCAGAATCTGGTTATATCCCGAAAAACCATCCATGAATGAAAATACCTCACAGCTTGCACATTCATCGACAATATGATCGATGAATGGGATGGGAAAATTATCTTTCGAAAAGGCCTTATTCAAGTCATGGAAGTCCATGCACACGTGAATCGTACCCTGTTTTTTGTTAACTAGAATGGGATTTGACACCCATTGTGTCAACTGTACAGGGTAGATAAAACCGACTTTAAGCAATTTCTCTACTTCAGCCTTAATTGCTGCTGCTTTCCAAGGATTCACTAGACAAAGCTTCTGTCAGACCGACTTGGCGCTAATATAGGTCGGTATCTCATGTTCAACGATTCTTGGATCGATGCCTGGCATTTCCTCGTAAGACTAGGCAAAAACTTCGTGGAATTCCTTAAATAATTCTGTATAAATTCGAATCTCTTCGGGGGAGTAGTCTGCTCCGACGAAAACATTCTCCATGACGCCAGGGATTCTGGAGATGTCTATAGGGATCATTTCAGCGATACTCGCCATATTACCCTTAGCATAAACTACATCCATAGATAGAGGATTAATAGGACAAGACCTATCTCCAATCATAGTCAACGCAAATTCACCTGCCTCTATTCTTCTTAACTCTCGGAGGAAATAAGATCTGTGATGGAGATCATCCCAGGGTCTGTCTAGACCAGTCAATGCCTCAAGAATCACATCATCCGAGGGAAAGACCAGGTCTAAAGAATCTATATTGGCAAGGGAACCTTGACCCAAAATAGGCTCGAGAACTGAATCTAACTTCTGTGCAGGATTCAGATTGGGCTCGACCGAAGCTTGCTGGACAATGATGTACACAACTTTTGCCGTGGACAAGGGCATGTCCATGCTAGAATTCCATGTCCCTTCCATCGAGGCCGATGGGGAAGGAAGAGTCCATGGATCGTGAAATTAAGTCGTTTGTAACAACGACATTTTAAATATTTCAGCCCTAGACTGGTCAGGGGAAACCAATATAAACTTGACATCGCCGGAAGGAGGAGGGTAATTGAAAGTACCCACAGATGATGGACACAAACCAACCCCTATGTTGATGGTGTCAGGTTGAGGGTTATCAATCATCAGGACCATGGATGCCCCCGATGAAGGGTCAGGACGGGATAAGGACACCTTGTCAATGGTCACGATTCGACCCTCGTGTGGAAACAACAAGACCCAAAAAACTATGGAAATCACTGCATGCATTGCATAGGTCTGAATCCTTCCTAACAAAAGGTTGTATTCAAGAGGTGCATTGACCACTTCAACTTTGACGCACATGGTCTTCCCTCCTAACTGCATGTTTAAAGAAGGAATGATTCCATGTGGTCTGAAAGAACAACCGTCAAAAGCAGTAAGCAAAGTAGGTGTTGGAGACAAAACGGGTTGGCCAATGGCCTTCCAACACACTAACGACATCACACAAGTCGAGGCACCCTCATCGACCACTGTGTGAAAGCTATTCCAAGTAAAATATTTCGTGGTGTGAGCCACTACTATCTGAAATGCAACGTGGTAAGGGAGACGAGGTTTCAAGTCGGTTGGATTGAGAACGATCGCTCCCA
>JASDQU010686775.1:39669-60652 GCA_032191745.1 Picea mariana
AACCTTCAAAAAAGTAATATAGTTGCAATAATTAAAAATGGTGTGCTAGTGATTTTGTAAACAATGAAAAACCTTTCCCCACCATCCACCAAAAGGCACTCTACATATAAATTACACACAATTAGAGATCCAAGTAGTATCAAAGAATGAAAAATATCAACTCACATCAAACCACCAAGTTCCTAGTTAACTATGGAGATGACACTTGTTTTATTGTTGTATGTGTATGAATTGTGCTCATAACAAATTTACAAAAGAAGAAAGGAGATGATTGATTTGAATCACAACTATATGAACTTGGCATATCATCCATTGGTCATATCATCGCACATATACCATGCCCATTCTTATGATGTGCCTTCAAGCCAAAAAACAAATATTTGTGTGCTTCTCAATTTCCTAGCTTCAAAAGAAATTATGTCATATGATAGAGCTCCTTAGGTCAAACCTTAGGGTGTTTTAAGGCATAACACAAACTCCCACCAAATGAAAAAGTTATCTTAACCTGATACCATCATGTAGAGATTCTCTAGAAATGACATTCTCATTAGCCATGAGAATTTTTCCCCCAATTGCTTCTGAGAACCCCACTTTTTCTATGTTGACATCAACATAAGGCTCTCAGTCTCACAAACCACTCTCTCTAGAGATTCCAATCCTACCTAGGCTCCAATACCATATGAAATTTTACACCTACAAGAGAGACATAAACACAAGCGTGCACACATAGATAAAATCCCATATCTAATGTGTAAATCCAAACCCAAGAAAACCACAAAAAGATATACTCAGTACCCTTGACCAAGTCATCCAAGACCATGCCCAATTCAACCAACACCATCTGTTTGAGACACATTGTAATGTAGACAATAAGCATCTTAAATACACTGCCATCACATGAAAACCATGGGCTAAAACCATGTGCCACAATAAACCACAAGCACTCAATCATTAACCTAACATGGCTTTGAAAGGGGAAGGAGAAATTGGTATTGCTAATGAAACCAATTTGGAAACCAAGTCCTCTTACTACTAGTAAGGATGAAGTTCAATATTTAGGAAGAGGATAAAGCAATATCCATAATAGAACTCACATTTTGTAATAATATTCAAATAGACACCAAGAATTATAAGACCAGCGAAAAGATGTAGTACTATTTAGTCCAAAATAGGTAATGTACTTCCATACAAAAATTTATAACATGAATTATGTGGAGAGAAAAGGTATGAGTGATCACATTTTTTTACTCAATTTATTTTCCCATTTTTCCAGTGTTAGGGATGACTATAAAGTCTTGCAATCCCAACATTTCTAATGTTATTGAAGTCATTGCCACAATCATTTTATACTTTGAAAATAATAACTTATGTCATATTTTTAGATGGTTTTTGATGCATTGTTAGAAGAAATTAGAAGAATTGATGGAAGAACACCAACATTGGGGGATACGTTGCTTTCTATGCCAAAAGAAAGAGGAAACAAAATATTTTCCAACAAAGACATGTTGAAAGAGTAACAAAAATGGATGCAAAAAAAACAAAATGAAACAATTTATGAAGTAATGTAAGGCCAGACTACATGCCAACAACAGGGTGGCAAGCAACCACAAAAATATAAGAACAATAAAAATATAAGGTGCAATTATTGGCATATGCTAGGGTACATACAAAGAGACTATTGGAAGTGGAAGATTGCATTGTTTCATCTTGTCATCTGTAGAAATCAACATGATCAAGATTTTAAAGTTGATATGGAGAACTCCAATGACTAAAATTTCTTCACTATATACTTAGAAATGACATAGCACATGACAAGGAAATAAAAATTGCTCCAGATTTATTGCCATCTTTACATGAATAGAATTATCTAGCTCGGAGATAAAAGCTACCATAAAGTATATGACGTTGGAGAGTTGCAAGTACCTATTGCTAATGGAGGAATATTCTGCAAGGAGTGTTGCATGTGCCAAATTTGGCAAGAGATTTGAAATCTATTGCAAAAATAATAGATTTGGGCTAGAATGTTAAATTCCATTAAAAAAATTGGCATTGTAAAGAACCAAGCAAGGAATGTTCATCTACATGCTCCTAAGAAGGGAATTTATATGTTTTAAAGTTAAATTTATAAGTTGCATCATCTATTATAGAAAATAGTTTGTGGACTAGTGTCATTAGAGGTTTCTTCATGTGAATGCCAAAACTCTATTAGAAATGAAAACGAAAAACATGGTAAATGGGATGATGAGCAAAAAAAAATGATTCTAATTTGGACTCATGAATATTGTGCAATTGACAAGCAAATTAGAAGGGACAATGTCTACACTAGAATGTGGGGTTCTAGATTTAGTGCACACTGATATTTGCAGTCCTAAATATGTAGAATATGTTGGTGGGATGAATTTTTTTAGAGCTTTCCTTGATGCTTTTAGCAGAAAAAACTTGTATTTATTACTCTAAAATGGTTGGTGCATTTAATGTTTTTCCACAATTTCAAGCAATGGTTGAAAAGTAGTTGGAACCCTCAAGTTCTTTTGCAAGAAAGCTAGCATAATGAGGCAATTTAAAACTCCATATTTGTCTCAGCAAAATGGTGTTATGGGAGGAAGAACAGAACAATGGTGGATTTATATGCATACTAGTTTAAAGTCAACATGATAGAAGATATTAGACAATTTTTTTTTCAACAACATATCTGTAGAATAGATTGTGGCAATAAATGGAAAATTTTTAGAAGTATCTTGGTTTGGACTAATCGATTGGGTCTAGCTGGAGCCATTGAAAGAATAATTGTTATCCTCTCCACCTGGGTTCAAATCCCACCATTCCACCATGGAGGAAATCTAGTGCATGCTAACTTTCCATCTTGCACAAGCACAAGCATTTTGCGAACAATATTATTCAACTATGGGGAAAAGCTAGCATGCGCTAGCTTTCCCTTCTTCACAAGCACAAATTCATCTCGAACAACATCATTCCACCATGGGGGAAAGCTAGCGCTAGCTTTCCCTCTTGTAGAAACACCAACGCATCTCAAACAACATCACTCCAACATTTCCCTCTTGCAAAAGCGCAAGCACATCTCAAACAACATCATTACACTGTGGGAAAGCTAGCGCGTGCTAACTTTCAAACAACATCACTCCACGGTGGAGGAAATACAAGCGCATTTCATACAACATCACTCCATGGTGGAGGAAAGCTAGCGCATGCTAACTTTCCTTCTTGCACATGCACAAGTGTATTTCAAAAAACAACATTCCATTGTGGAGGAAAGCTAGTGCATGCTAGTTTTCCTCCTTGCACAAGCACAAACACATTTCAAACAACAACATTCCATTGTGGAAGAAAGCTAGAGTGTGCTAGTTTTACTTCTTTCACAAACAAAAACACATTTCAAACAACAATCCACTATGGAGGGAAGCTATTACGTGCTAGGTTTCCTTATTGCACAAGCACAAACACAATTTGAACAACAACATTCCATTGTGGAGGAAAGATAACGTGTGCTAGGTTTCTTTCTTGTACAAGCAAAAGCGCATTTCAAACAACAACATTTCACTATGGAGGAAAGCTAGCACATGATAGTTTTCCTTCTTAAACAAAACAAATGCATTTCGAAAAACATCATTCCACTATGGAGCAAAGCTAACGCATGTTAACTTTCCTTCTTGCACAAGAAAAAGCGCATTTCGAACATCATCATTCCACTATGGAGGAACGTTGGTGCATGCTAGCTTTCCTTCTTGCACAAGCAGAAGTGCATTTCGAACATCATTCCACTGTGGAGGAACACCAGTGCATACTAGCTTTCCTTCTTGCACAAGCAAAAGCACATTTTGATCAACATAATTCCACTATGTAGTAATGCTAATGCATGCTAGCTTTCCTTCTTACACAAGAATAAATGCATTTTAGACAAAATCATTCCACTGTGAAGGAAAACTAGCACATGCTATCTTTCCTTCTTGCACAAGCACAAGCGCATTTCAGACAACATCAGTCCACTGTGAAGGAAATCTAGGGCGTGTTAGCATTCCCTCCTGCACACGCACAAGCTCATCTTGAACAACATTATTCCACTGTGGAGGAAAGCTAGCGTGTGCTAGCTTTCCCTCTTGCACAAACACAAGTGCATCTCGAACAACATCATTCCACTGTGGAGAAAAGTTAGAATCTGTTGCATTTCTCTCTTGCACAAGTATAAATGCAACTCGAACAACATCATTCCATTGTGGGGGAAAGCTGACGTGTGGTAGCTTTCCCTCTTGCGAAAGCACAAGTGCATCTTGAACAACATCATTCCATTGTGGGGGAAAGCTAGCGTGTGCTAGCTTTCCCCCTTTCAAAAGCACAAGCGCATCTCGAACAACATTATTCCACCATGGGGTAAGGCTAGAGCATGCTAGATTTCCCTCTTGCACAAGCACAAGTGCATCTCGAACAACATCATTACACCATGGAGGAATGGTAGCACTTGTTAACTTTTCCTCTTGCACAAGCACAAACGCATCTTGAACAACATCATTCTACCGTGGGGAAAGCCAATGCATGCTAGCTTTTCCTCTTGCACAAGAACAAATGCATCTCGAACAACATTATTCCACCATGGGGGAAAGCTGGCACATGTTAACTTTCCCTCTTGCACAAGCGCATGCGCGTTTCGAACAACATCATTCCATCATGGAAAAAATCTAGTGCATGTTAGCTTTCCCTCTTGCATAAGTACAAACGCAAGAGCATATCAAACAACATCATTCCACCGTGGGGGAAAGCTAGCACGCCAAGAAAAAATGCATCTCGAACATCATCCCACCATGGGGGAAAGCTAGTGCGTGCTATCTTTTCCTCTTGCACAAGCATATACTCATCTTGAACAACATTATTTCACTATGGGGTAAAGCTAGTGCATGCTAGCTTTCTCTCTTGCACAAGCACAAGTGCATCTCGAACAACATCATTCCTCTGTGGGGTAAAACTAGCATATGCTAGCTTTCCATTATGCAGAAGCACAAGAACAACTTTAACAACATCATTCCAATGTGGGGGAAAGCTAGAGTGTGCTAGCTTTCCCTCTTTCACAAACATGAGCGCATCTCAAACAACACCATTCTAGCATGGACAAAAACTTGCACATGTTAGCCTTCCCTCTAGCACAAGAACAAGCACATCTCAAACAACATCATTCCACCGTCAAAGAAAGATAATGTGTGCTAGTTTTCCCTCTTGCACAACCACAAGTGCATCTCGAACAACATCATTCCACCGTGGGGTAAAGATTGCTCCTACTAGCACTACCTCTTGCACAAGCATAAGTGCATCTCGAACAACATCATTCCACCATGGCAGAAAACTAGCGCATGATATCTTTCTCTCTTTCACAAGCACAAGCACATCCCAAACATCATTCCACCATGGGGGAAATCTAGCACGTGCTAGCTTTCTCTCTTGCAAAAACACAAGCTCATATCAAACATCATTCAATGTGGGGGAAATCTAGCACGTGCTAGCTTTCCCTCTTGCACAAGCGCATCTCGAACAACATCATTCCACCATGGGGGGAAGCTAGTCTATGTCAACTTTCCCTGTTGCACAAGCGCAAGAACATCTCAAACAACATCATTCTGCCATGTAGGAAAGCTAGTGTGTGCTATCTTTCCCTCTTTCAAAAGAACAAGCACATATCGAACAACATCATTCCACCATGGGAGAAAGCTAGCGCGTGCTATCTTTCCCTCTTGCACAAGCACAAGTGCATCTCAAAAAACATCATGCCACCATGGGAGAAAGCTAGCACATGTTATCTTTCCCTCTTGCACAAGCACAAATGCATCTCAAACATCATTCCACCATGGGGGAAAGCTAGGGCATGCTAGCTTTACCTCTTGCACAAGCACAAGTGCATCTTGAACAACATCACACCACCGTGAGGGAAAGCTAGCATGCGCTAGTTTTCCCTCTTGCACAAGCACAAGCACATCTCGAACAACATGATCCAACCATGAGGGAAATCTAGTGCATGCTAGATTTCCATCTTGAACAAGAAGGAGCACATCTCAAACATCATCCTATCATGGGGGAAATCTAGCGCGTGCTAGCTTTCCCTCTTGCACAAGTAGGAGCACATTTCAAAAAACATCATCCCACCTTGGGGGAAAGCTAGCGGATGCTTTTCTAGCTTTCCCTCTTGCACAAGGAGGAGCACATATTGAACAACATAATTTATCCGTGGGGGAAAGCTAGCACACACTAGCTTTCCTTCTTGCACAGAAAGGAGCGCACCGCGAACAATATCATCCCACCGTGGGGGAAAGTTAGTGCATTCTAGCTTTCCCTCTTGCACAAGTAGGAGCACATCTTGAACAACATTATCCAACCATTAGGCGTGCTAGCTTTCCCTATTGCACAAGCAGGAGTGCATCTCGAACAACATCATCCCACCAGTGGGGAAAGCTAGCACTTGCTAGATTTCCCTCTTGCACAAGCACGAGCTCATCTCAGACAACACCATCCCACCGTGGGGGAAGCTAGTGCGTGCTAGCTTTCCCACTTGCACAAGCACAAGCTCATCTCGGACAACATCATCCCACCCTAGGGGAAATCTAGCATGTGTTGTATTTCCCTAATGTGAAAACACGATCTCATCTCGGACAACATCATCCCACCATGGGGGAAAGCTAGTGCATGCTAGCTTTCCCTCTTACACAAGCACAAGCACATCTTGAACAACATGATTCCATCGTAGGAAAACAATAACATAAGCTAGATTTCTTTCTTTCATAAGCACAAGAAAAAACACATCTTGAACAACATCACTCCAACCTAGGGGAAAGCTAGCATGTGCTAGCTTTCCCTCTTGCACAAGCACCAATGCATATCAAAAATCATCCCACCATGGGGGTAAGCTAGCGCATGCTAGATTTCTTTCTTACACAAGCATATACACATATCGAACAACATCATTTCACTGCAGGTGGACGCTAGTGCATGCTAGCTTTCTCTCTTGCACAAGCAGAAGAACATCTCGAACAACATCATTCCTCCTTGGGGTAAAACTAGCACAGGATAGATTTCCATCTTGAAGAAGCACAAGTGCATCTTGAACAACATCATTCCACTATGGGGGAAAGCTAGTGCGTGCTAGCTTTGCCTCTTGTACAAACAAGTGCATCTTGAACAACATCATTTTAGCATGGAGGAGCTTGCAAATGCTAGTCTTTCCTCTTGCACAAGAATAATCTCATCTTGAACAACATCATTCCACTGTTAAGGAAATCTAGTGTGTGTTAGCTTTCCCTCTTTAACAAGCACAAGTGCATCTCGAACAACATCATTCCACCATGGGGGAAAGCTATTTTATGTTGGCTTTCCCTCTTGCAAAAGCACAAGCACATCTCGAAGAACATTATTCCACTGTGGGGGAAATCTAGCGCATGCTAGATTTCCCTCTTGCATAAGCATAGGCACATCTCGAACATCATTCGACCATGGGGGAAAGCTAACACGAGCTAGTTTTCCCTCTTGCACAAATACAAGATCATCTCAAACAACATAATTCAATGTGGGGGAAAGCTAGCATGTGATATCTTTCCCCCTAGCACAAGCACATCTCGAATAATATCATTCCACCATGGGGTGAAGCTAGTGTGTGCTAGCTTTCCCTATTGCGCAATCACAAGTACATCTTGAACAACATTATTCCACCATGGAGGAAATCTAACGTGTGCTAGCTTTCCCTCTTGCACAAGCACAAGTGTATCTCGAACAACATCATTCCATTGTTGGGGAAAGCTAGCGCATGCTATCTTTCCCTCATGCAAAAGCATAAGCGCATCTCGAACATCATCCCACTATGGGGGAAAGCTAGCGTGTGCTAGCTTTCCCTCTTACACAAGAACAAGTACATCTCAAACAACATCATTCCATCGTCAAGGAAAACTAATGTGTGCTAGTTTTCCCTCTTGCACAAGCACAAGTGCATCTCGAACAACATCATTCCACCGTAGGGAAAAGCTTGTGCCTACTAGCACTCCCTCTTGCACATGCATAAGCGCATCTCGAACAACATCATTCCACCATGGAAGAAAACTAGCGCATGCTAGCTTTCTCTCTTGCACAAGCACAGGCACATCCGAAAGATCATTCCACCGTGGGGGAAAGCTAACACGTGCTAGCTTTCCCTCTTGCAAAATCATAAGCTCATATCAAACATCATTCAATGTGGGGGAAAGCTAGAGCGTGCTAGCGGGAAAGATAGTGCATGCTAGCTTTTCCTCTTGCACAAGAACAAATGCATCTTGAACAACATCACTCCACTGTGGGGGAAAGCTAGCATGCGCTAGGTTTCCCTCTTGCACAAGCACAAGCGCATCTCGAACAACATGATCCAACCATGAGGGAAATCTAGTGCATCCTATATTTCCATCTTAAACAGGCGGGATCACATCTCAAACATTATCCCATCGTGGGGGAAATCTAGCGCATGCTAGATTTCCCTCTTGCACAAGTAGGAGCACATTTTGAAAAACATCATCCCACCTTGGGGGAAATCTAGCGGATTCTTTGCTAGCTTTCCCTCTTGCACAAGCAGGAGCGCATCTTGAACAACATCATCCATCCGTGGGGGAAAGCTAGCACAAACTAGTTTTCCCTCTTGCACAAGCAGGAGCGCATCGCGAACAATATCATCCCACTGTGGGGGAAAGTTAGTGCATCCTAGCTTTCCCTCTTGCGCAAGTAGGAGCGCATCTCGAACAACATCATCCCACCATTAGACATGCTAGCTTTCCCTCTTGCACAAGCAGGAGTGCATCTTGAACAACATCATCCCACTAGTGGGGAAAGCTAGAGCGTGCTAGATTTCCCTCTTGCACAAGCACGAGCTCATCTCGGACAACAACACCCCACCGCGGGGGAAGCTAGTGTGTGCTAGCTTTCCCTCTTGTACAAGCACAAGCTCATCTCAGACAACATCATCCCACCCTAGGGGAAATCTAGCTTGTGCTAGCTTTCCCTAATGTGCAAACACGAGCTCATCTCGGACAACATCATCCCACTGCGGGGGAAAGCTAGCGCATGATAGATTTCCATCTTGCAGAAGCACAAGTGCATCTTGAACAACATCATTCCACTATGGGGGAAAGCTAGCGCGTGCTAGCTTTTCCTCTTGTACAAACAAGCGCATCTCAAACAACATCATTTTAGCATGGAGGAGCTTGCACATGCTAGGCTTCCCTCTTGCACAAGAATAATCTCATCTTGAACAACATCATTCCACTATTAAGGAAATCTAGCATGTGCTAGCTTTTCCTCTTTAACAAGCACAAGTGCATCTCAAACAACATCATTCCACTATGGGGGAAATCTAGTTTATCTTGGCTTTCCCTCTTGCAAAAGCGCAAACACATCTCAAACAACATCATTCCACCATAGGGGAAATCTAGCGCATGCTAGCTTTCCCTCTTGCATAAGCATAGGCACATCTCGAACATCATTCGACCGTGGGGGAAAGCTAACATGAGCTAGTTTTCCTTCTTGCACAAGCACAAGCTCATCTCAAACAACATCATTCAATGTAGGGGAAAGCTAACATGTGATATCTTTCCCCCTAGCACAAGCATATCTCAAATAACATCATTCCACCATGGGGTGAAGCTAGTGTGTGCTAGCTTTCCCTATTCCACAATCACAAGTGCATATCGAACAACATCATTCCACCATGGGGGAAAGCTAGCCTGTGCTAGCTTTCCCTCTTGCACAAGAACATGCACATCTCGAACAACATCATTCCAGTGTTGGGGAAAGCTAGCGCATGCTAGATTTCCCTCTTGCACAAGCACAAGCGCATCTCGAACATCATCCCACCATGGGGGAAAGCTAGTGCGTGCGAGCTTTCCCTCTTATACAAGAACAAGCACATCTCAAACAACATCATTCCACCATCATGGAAAGCTAGTGCGTGCTAGTTTTCCCTCTTGCACAAGCACAAGTGCATCTCGAACAAAATCATTCCACCATGGAGAAAAGCTTGCGCCTACTAGCAATCCCTCTTGCACAAGCATAAGCGCATCTCGAACAACATCATTCCACCATGGCATAAAACTAGCGCATGCTAGCTTTCTCTCTTGCACAAGCACAAGCACATCCCAAACATCATTCCACTATGGGGGAAAGCTAGCATGTGCTATCTTTCCCTCTTGCAAAAGCACAATCTCATATCAAACATCATTCAATGTGGGGGAAAGCTAGCGCGTGCTAGCTTTCCCTCTTGCACAAGCACATCTCGAACAACATTATTCCACCATGGGGGGAAGCTAGTGCATGTCACCTTTCCCTATTGCACAAGCACAAGCGCATCTCAAACAACATCATTCCGCCATGGGGGAAAGCTCGTGCGTGCTAGCTTTCCCTCTTGCAAAAGCACAAGCACATATCGAACAACAACATTCCACCATGGGAGAAAGCTAGCGTGTGCTAGCTTTCCCTCTTGCAAAAGCACAAGTGCATCTCGAAAAACATCATGCCACCATGGGGGAAATCTAGCAAAGCTTGCACATGCTAGCTTTCCCTCTTGCACAAGCACAAGTGCATCTTGAACAACATC
This sequence comes from Picea mariana, assembly GCA_032191745.1. Taxonomy (NCBI): domain Eukaryota; kingdom Viridiplantae; phylum Streptophyta; class Pinopsida; order Pinales; family Pinaceae; genus Picea; species Picea mariana. Next base: position 50,270 of record JASDQU010686775.1, read on the forward strand.
ACTCCACCGTGGGGAAAAGCTAGCATGCGCTAGTTTTCCCTCTTGCACAAGAACAAGCACATCTCAAACAACATCATCCAACCATGATGGAAATCTAGTGCATGCTAGATTTCCATATTGAACAAGCAGGAGCACATCTCAAACATCATCCCATCATGGGGGAAAGCTAGCACGTGCTAGCTTTCTCTCTTGCACAAGTAGGATCACATTTTGAAAAATATCATCCCACCTTGAGGGAAATCTAGCGCCTGCTATCTTTCCCTCTTGCACAAGCAGGAGTGCATCTTGAACAACATCATCTGTCCATGGGGGAAAGCTAGCACACGCTAGATTTCCCTCTTGCACAAGCAGAAGCACATCACCAATAATATCATCCCACCGTGGGGGGAAGTTGGTGCATTCTATCTTTCCCTCTTGTGCAAGTAGGAGCGCATCTCGAACAACATCATCCCACCATTAGGCATGCTAGCTTTCCCTCTTGCACAAGCAAGAGTGCATTTCGAACAACATCATCCCACCAATGGGGAAAGCTAGAGTGTGCTAGATTTCCCTCTTGCACAAGCACGAGCTCATCTCGGACAACATCATCCCACCGTGGGGGAAGCTAGTGCGTGCTAGCTTTCCCACTTGCACAAGCACAAGCTCATCTCGAACAACATCATCCCACCCTAGGGGAAATCTAGCACATGCTAGCTTTCCCTAATGTGCAAACACAAGCTCATCTCAGACAACATCATCCCACCCTGGGGGAAAGCTAGCGCATGCTAGCTTTCCCTCTTGCACAAGCACAAGCACATCTCGAACAACATGATTCCACCGAAGGAAAATGATAATGCAAGCTAGCTTTCCCTCTTTCATAAGCACAAGTGCAAATGCATCTTGAACAACATCACTCCAACCTAGGGGAAATCTAGTGCATGATAGCTTTCCCTCTTGCACAAGCACCAACACATATCGAAAATCATCCCACCATGGGGGTAAGATAGCACATGCTAGCTTTCTCTCTTGCATAAGCATATACACATATCGAACAACATCATTTCACTACGGGTGGAAGCTAGTGCATGCTAGCTTTCTCTCTTGCACAAGCACAAGCACATCTCAAACAACATCATTCCTCCATGAGGTCAAAATAGTGCAGGATAGCTTTCCATCTTGTAGAAGCACAAGCGCATCTTGAACAACATCATTCCACTGTGGGGGAAAGCTAGCACGTGCTAGCTTTGCCTCTTGTACAAACAAGTGCATCTTGAACAACATCATTTTAGAATGGAGGAGCTTGCACATGCTAGTCTTCCCTCTTGCACAAGAATAATCTCATCTTGAACAACATCATTCCACCGTCAATGAAATCTAACGTGTGCTAGCTTTCCCTCTTTAACAGGCACAAGTGCATCTCGAACAACATCATTCCACCATGGGGGAAAGCTAGTTTATGTTGGCTTTCCCTCCTGCAAAATCACAAGCACATCTCAAACAACATCATTCCACCATGGGGGAAAGCTAGTGCATGCTAGCTTTCCCTCTTTCATAAGCATAGGCACATCTCGAACATCATTCGACCGTGAGGGAAAGCTAACATGAGCTAGTTTTCCCTCTTGCACAAGCAAAAGATCATCTCAAACAACATCATTCAATGTGGGGGAAAGCTAGCATTTGCTAGCTTTCCCCCTAGCATAAGCACATCTCGAATAACATCATTCCACCATGGGCTGAAGCTAGTGTGTGCTAGCTTTCCCTATTGGGCAATCACAAGTGCATCTCAAACAACATCATTCCACCATGGGGGAAAGCTAGCATGTGCTAGCTTTCCCTCTTGCACAAGCACAAGCACATCCCGAACAACATCATTCCAGTGTTTGGGAAAGCTAGTGCATGCTATATTTCCCTCTTGCACAAGCACAAGTGCATCTAGAACATCATCCCACCATGGGGGAAAGCTAGCGCATGCTAGCTTTCCCTCTTACACAAGAACAATCACATCTCAAACAACACCATTCCACCATCAAGGAAAACTAGTGCGTGCTAGTTTTCCCTCTTGCACAAGCACAAGTGCATCTCGAACAACATCATTCCACCGCGGGGAAAAGCTTGTGCCTAATAGCACTCCCTCTTGCATAAGCATAAGCGCATCTCCAACAACATCATTCCACCATGGCAGAAAACTAGCACATGCTAGCTTTCTCTCTTGCACAAGAACAGACACATCCCAAACATCATTCCACCGTGGGGGAAAGCTAGCATGTGCTAGCTTTCCCTCTTGCAAAAGCACAAGCTCATATCAAACATCATTCAATGTGGGAGAAAGCTAGCGCGTGCTAGCTTTCCCACTTGCACAAACACATCTCGAACAACATCATTCCACCATGGGGGGAAGCTAGTGCATGTCATCTTTCCCTATTGCACAAGCACAAGCGCATCTCAAACAACATCATTCTGCCATGGGGGAAAGCTAGTGCCTGCTATATTTCCCTCTTGCAAAAGCACAACCACATATTGAACAACATCATTCAACCGTGGGAGAAAGCTAGCGCGTGCTAGCTTTCGCTCTTGCAAAAGCACAAGTGCATCTCGAAAAACATCATGCCACCATGGGGAAACGCTAGCAAAGCTAACACATGCTAGATTTCCCTCTTGCACAAGCACAAATTCATCTCAAACATTATTCCAACATGGGGGAAAGCTAGCGCATGCTAGCTTTCCCTCTTTCACAAGCACAAGTGCATCTTGAACAACATCACTCCACCATGGGGGAAAGCTAGCATGCACTAGTTTTCCCTCTTGCACAAGCACAAGCGCATCTCGAACAACATCATCCAACTATGAGGGAAATCTAGTGCGTGCTAGATTTCCATCTTGAATAAGTAGGAGCACATCTCATACATCATCCCATCGTGGGGGAAAGCTAGCGCGTGCTAGATTTCCCTCTTGCACAAGTAGAAGGGAATTTTGAAAAAAATCATCCCCCCTTGGGGGAAAGCTAGCACATGCTAGCTTTCCCTCTTGCACAAGCTGGAGCGCATCTTGAACAACATCATCCGTCCGTGGGGGAAAGCTAGCACATGCTAGCTTTCCCTCTTGCACAAGCAGGAGTGCATCGCCAACAATATCATCCCACCATGGGGGAAAGTTAGTGCATTCTAGCTTTCCCTCTTGCTCAAGTAGGAGTGCATCTCGAACAACATCATCCCACCATTAGGCGTGTTATATTTCCCTCTTGCACAAGAAGGAGTGCATCTCGAACAACATCATCCCACCAGTGGGGAAAGCTAGCGCATGCTAGATTTCCCTCTAGCACAAGCACGAGCTCATCTTGGACAACATCATCCCATCGCGGGGGAAGCTAGTGTGTGCTAGCTTTCCCTCTTTCACAAGCACAATATCGTCTTGGACATCATCCTACCCTAGGGGAAAGCTAGTGCGTGCTAGCATTCCCTAATGTGCAAACACGAGCTCATCTTGAACAACATCATCCCACCGTGGGGGTAAGCTAGCGCATGCTAGCTTTCCTCTTGCACAAGCACAAGCACATCTCAAACAACATGATTCCACCATAGGAAAATGACAACGCAAGCTAGTTTTCTCTCTTTCATAAGCACAAGTGCAAAGGCATCTTGAACAATATCAATCCAACCTAGGGGAAAGCTAGCACATGCTAGCTTTCCCTCTTGCACAAGAACCAACACATCTCGAAAATCATCCCACCATGGGGGTAAGCTAGCGCATGCTAGATTTCTCTCTTACACAAGCATATACGCATATCGAACATCATCAGTTCACTGTGGATGGAAGCTAGTGCATGCTAGCTTTCTCTCTTGCATAAGCACAAGCACATCTTGAACAACATCATTCCTCTGTGGGGTAAAACTAGGGCAGGATAGCTTTCCATCTTGCAGAAGCATAAGTGCATCTTGAACAATATCATTCCACTATGGGGGAAAGCTAGCGCGTGCTAGCTTTTCCTCTTGTACAAACAAACACATCTCGAACAACATCATTTTAGCATGGAGGAGCTTGCACATGCTAGTCTTCTCTCTTGCACAAGAATAATCTCATCTTGAACAACATCATTCCACCGTCAAGGAAATCTAGTGTGTGCTAGCTTTCCCTCTTTAACAAGCACAAGTGCATCTCGAACAATATCATTCCACCGTGGGGGAAAGCTAGTTTATGTTGGCTTTCCCTCTTGCAAAAGCACAAGCACATCTCGAACAACATCATTCCACCATGGGGGGAAGCTAGCGCATGCTAGCTTTCCCTCTTGCATAAGCATAGGCACATCTCGAACATCATTTGACCATGGGGGAAAGCTAACACAAACTACTTTTCTCTCTTGCAAAATCACAAGCTCATCTCAAACAACATCATTCAATGTGGGGGAAAGCTAGCATGTGCTAGCTTTCCCCCTAGCACAAGCACATCTCGAATAACATCATTCCACCATGGGGTGAAGCTAGTGTGTGCTAGCTTTTCCTATTACGCAATCACAAGTGCATCTTGAACAACATCATTCCACCATGGGGGAAAGCTAGCATGTGCTAGCTTTCCCTCTTGCACAAGCACAAGCACATCTTGAACAACATCATTCCAGTGTTGGGGAAAGCTAGCGCATGCTAGCTTTCCCTCTTTCACAAGCACAAGCGCATCTCGAACATATTACACAAGTATATACGCATCTCGAACAAGATCATTCCACTGTGGGGGAAAGCTAGCATGTGCTAGCTTTCTCTCTTGCACAAGCACAAGCGCATCTCGGATAACATCATTCCTCCATGGGGTAAAACTAGTGCATGTTAACTTTCATTCTTGCAGAAGCACAAGCACATCTTGAATAACATCATTCCATTGTGGGGAAAAGCTAGCGTGTGCTAACTTTCCCTCTTTCAGAAACACAAGCACATCTCAAACAACATCATTCTAGCATGGAGGAAGGCTTGCACATGCTTAAATTTCCTCTTGCACAAGCACAAGCACATCTCAAACAACATCATTCCACCATTACGGAAAGCTAGTGTGTGTTAGATTTCCCTCTTGCACAAGCACAAGTGCATCTCAAACAACATCATTCCACCATGGTGGAAATCTAGCACCTGCTAGCTTTCTCTCTTGCACAAGCACAATAACATCTCGAACAACACAATCCACCGTGGGGGAAAGCTAGCACGTGCTAGCTTTCCCTCTTGCACAAGCACAAACGCATCTCGAACATCATTCCATTGTGGGGGAAAGCTAGCGTGTGCTAGCTTTCCCTCTTGCACAAGCACAAACTCATCTCACACATCATTCAACGTGGGGGAAAGATAGCACGTGCTAGCTTTCCCTCTTACACAATCACATATCAAACAACGAATTATTTTTCAGATTTCCTAACCCAGCATTATCAGTAGGAAAAATATCACCTTCATCACACTTGTTCTGTTGAACTTTATCTTACAAATATGAGTTGTCCCCGCCACACCAATTCTCTACTTCTTCATTCTCAGACATCCATTCTTCATCTTCCTCTAAAAGAGCCAGTAAAATATCATATGACTTGCCCTGTAAGTAGTCTTTCACAACAGAGCCTTCATCATCAAGGTTTTCTGCACTTCTATAGTGATGTTCATCATTCTCAAGGATTGTTGAGCCTACATAGTGCCCTTGTTTCTGATCACTCTCACTTGAAATTGTATCGAGCTTTGAGACATAACCCTGTTCTTGGATAGAGCATGGTTTTTCTGTCCATGTAATGATAAAAGTAAGCACATAACTGTTCCATGTACTCCATATGCATTGGAAGGTGAGAACCTATGGATACATCATCCTCTCCATCATAATTACACTCCTACCTTATCATACTGTAAATGAAATAAACCTTAACAACTTGTGCAAATTATTCCATTTGAAGCATTGTTCTTTACAATTGAGAGTCCTTGGTCATCTTTGCAAGTTGTTTCATCTCCATCAAATTGTCATGCTCATTTTTGTCTATTGCTCTCTATACTTGAGAGTCCATTCTCATTTTCGTAAGTCATCATATCGATTTGAATGTGATGTTGTCCATGATTCAATTGCTCAAATAAATTTAGAGGATCTAGATGACAGTCATATATGTTAGATAAAGGAAGAATACATATATACACGAATTATTGATAAGGTGGACCTATTAAAATTGGAGTCGTCTTTGCATTATTATTGACACTTTTATTCATGAGTTCACTTTTCTTGTTAGTATTCTCACAACCCTTTTTGACGTGAAAAATAGATTTTATCCCCTTAATATCGAATTTCCAAAAGTCTAACAAAAGAGAACTATAACTATATGGGTCCACCTCCAACCACCAAGGTATTTGTGTAATCAATTAGGATGCTCGTTGGTTCACTAGGTAGGTGACCTAGTTACATGTTATGTCTAGCACTTATTATTCCATGCACACAAGTTTATATGTTCTTCTCCTTCAACAAATCTTGAACTATCCTTTAGTGCTCTATTAGGGAGCCATCACCCTAGCGATGAAAATGGTATTCAGATAGACAATTGTGCATGCTAAGAAACTCCTTTTGAAGTTACCCGTGTCAAAAGACTGTGTTTAAGAAACTACCATTTAAGAAGCCAATCAAAACAACTAGTCATCACCAGTGTAAAAACCAACCTATTCTACCTCAATATCATGGATGATGATACTATTTTCATCTTTTGTTGTCTCCCCTTTAACTAAAACTCAACAATATGAAGTTTTCAATTCCAAGCAACATGCCTTGACTTTCCACAATAATAACGTGCCTTTTCATTAATTGTGCTAGCCAATTCTTCAGTACTTTTATTGTTTGTTCTACATTTTCAGAAGAAAAAAAACATGATTTTCTATTTCATCATCTTCAATAGTCAATTTTTCCTCCACAATGACATTTGAAATAACAAATTCTAAATTGTGTTAAATATTTGCCTAAATGTAAATAATACACTATATTTAGGGGAAATTTTTTTAACAGTACATCGTAAGTTACATATTCATCCTCTAATTGACTCAAAATTTTCCTAACTATGATAACCATGTTCTCAAATTGACCTCAAATTGTTTGTGCTCCAACATATTTTAGTTATTTGACATTTTTAGATCAAAGAGCTCTATTCACAAAAAAAATTGTGTTATATTCCTTCCTACCAACCAGTGTTTCTAAGGAATCCAAGAGCTCTTTACCAGACTTTATTTGATCCAGATGATGAACATGGGTATTTGATAGGGAACAGAATAAGTGGCTTTGCCCCATTACACTTAATTTTCCATTCAAATACTTTGTTTATCCTTTGTTGTCTTTCTATACATAGTTTGATAATTTTTGAGAGACTTCTTTCCATTAAGCATAATCAAAGTTTTAGTTTCCAGATGTGAAAATTTTACCTATAAAACTTTGCAACAGATGTATGCATATTTAATAAAACCTATTTTGGAAATACAAATATATTTGTTGTTGAATATTACGATTGTCATTGACCTATCTTATTAACATGGAGTACTCGTGTGGATTGTCAGTGGATATTTTTGCATCCATCAAAATCACCATTGAATAATTGAGCCTGTGCTTCCATTGAATGCATAGATGTTGGTAACGTGCTTATTTTAAAATATCTTGATGCTTTGTTTCTTCCACATTTTACTAATACTCTCACAGACATTGTTGATAGATGTGAATCAAACTTCTACTTCAGAATTTCCAAGTTGTTGAGATTATGTTTCCTTTTGGTTATTGTATACTTCGCAAGTATTATGTTAGCTCAATACTATCATTTATAGATTCGTTGGGTGCTCATCGAAATAATAGTTCATCACTGGTATGTTGTTTTATTGAGTATGGGACATGTGGTTGAGAGTTTGGCATCGAAAAATTAACCCATTGTTGTTCTCTGTAATTCATGGTTTTGTTGTGACCTTGTGTGGTCAGAAAACAAAGTCATGTTGTCACAACAACTCTTAGATTAGTCCCCCTAAGACCTTTGATATATCAGAGTGATCTCAGGGATGGCATCTTTACGATGATGGTAATGTTGCCTCTACAAGTTTGAAAATACACCTTGAGAGATGCCATTTTTGTAGCTGTTGCAATTAGACAGTGATCAACCATACCCATAACCACACATTCTATTCTTGTACAAATATAACCCAAATTTAGGCTTGTGCACATGGGTCGTACACTTTCCCCAAGCTATTAAGGATATATCAAAATGGGTATGCATTCAGGGTAGAAAATTTATCATGCACACTAAGAACAAGAAAACCCTTCTCAAGCACGAATTGTGTCAGATCAATGTGGTGCTATCTACCAAGTCTATCATCTTCATGTGCAGCTCCAAATTCTTTGAAAATAACTCTTTGAAGGGGTCGAAAGAGGAAATACAATCTGCACTTCTTGCACCACCAAATTCTTTGAAAAGAACTCTCACAGAAATGTCAAAACTAGGTCTAAGAGTTTCAATGCTTTCTTGTCTTAACTTGAGATTTGCCATTTCCAAATCACACTATAACAACCTAATTAGAACATGCACCATGACAAGTAGATTGTCTCTTGATTGGTTTCTGATTTATGTTTGTACAAAGAGAGAAGGTTCACTTAGGCACTTCTTGAACTCAATAAACAAAGCTCTTGATAGGCTATTATGAGTTAACAATCAGGATGCAAACAATGGAAGTAATGTTGTCATGTAGATATGAAGTGTTGCACCAATTATACCTTATCCAACTGAAATAAATAGTAGGCCAGAGTCACAAAAGTAAACTATTTGTTGGTGGAATAAATATGATTGTGAAAGGTTCCAGGAATGAAGGATGCAACCTAGATTCATTCGTTTTACTGTCAATGGTTTTTGGTACATGTGTGTTGTAGCTATACTCTATTACTCTTGTTAATGATTACATGGGAAAATGAAAAGAGTGGCTTTGTCATCAAAAAGAGAATTTTTTTGAATTTAACAAACAACTGGATGATATCATTTAGGTTGTCACAGTGTAGAAATGACATCCAATCACTAAATTTGAGAGTTGTTACAAAGAACATGAACATATGCATTTGTGAAATGAGTCAAATAGTCTAATATCCGGCCAGAATTAGAACATTCCTTCTACGCTATTGTTTGTGATCTGAAAAAGATAAAGGCTTGTATTCTTGAAAATATTTGCAAGTTTTAAGTCAAGTGTTCTTATGAAAAAGGATCAATTTGCAAACACAACTTTTATAGAAATTACGCATTCAAGATGCATATAATAAGCAACAAATAACAGTGAATAGTGAACAGAAAACACATAACACAACAAATGATAAAGGAGTTCACCCCTCTCTTGGGCTACATCTCCTGGTCCAGCTTCCAATGGATCTTTTGTATTATTTGCTCAAAGTGATAAAATATGTCCTTTACAATGCTCAAAATGACAAATAGATGGCTCCAATGGCTTCAAAATGTCCAAAAACCCCTAGCTGGGATTTTTCGGCACCTGGTTTGGCCAAAAATTGAAGAAGATAGGCTTCTTGGAAGTTCCCCTTCAAACTTGCTATCTCTGGATCGCCAAAATGCACCTCTGCGTCCTCAACCTAGCTTATATGCTCATATTTGTGTTAAAACCTAGCATCGGGTGCAACCGCAAAATGATGCAAACTGTATGACGGTTAAGGCGCGCCTAGCCCCTAACCGCCAAGCCATTGGGCATGTGGCTTACCATGTGACCGCACCTGCACATAACAAAGGGCCAAGGGCTAACATATGACAATGCACCAAGTGGCAAAGCGCACGGGGTTTGAATGCATGTGGGGTTTGAATGGTTATATGGTATATATATATGTGACTGGGGCCAGGGCTTAGCCTCGGTCCGGATCGTGCCCCAACTCAAAACAAATGCAATTCAAATAAAATTAAGCCCATTCATATGTTAAGAACCATTGGTGGGCGCGCCGATTGGGCGGCCCTTCCCAAAGCTCTTCCCTATTCCCGGAGGTCGCAGGGTCGAGTCCTGTCAACTACACAAGTTTTATCCATAGCCTAGGTGACACGTGGCGGCCTTTGCTTGGGCCATGTGTCACCATTCCATTCGCTACCAATATGCCACGTGTTGGACGCTGATTCGTCCACATGTCTACCACTCAACACCTGCCACGTGTCGTACGGCCCTACCAACTTAGATCCTGCCATGTGTCATATGGCCCTACCAACTCAGCTCCTACCACGTGTCGTACGGCCCTGCCACGTCAGCATCTGTATGGACTATATGGATTGTACAGTTAGCACATTTTTTTTTGCCTGTTTGATGATTTGAACATAACGTGATATCTCACTCATTCGATGTCCGTTTGAACCCAAACGAGTTGCGTTAGGTTTGTGATGACGAGGCCTATGCACCCATTCAATTTGAAGCG
>JASDQU010686775.1:97447-115936 GCA_032191745.1 Picea mariana
CACGGTGGTCTGCTGTTGTCCTAGATGAGCTCGCACTTGTGCAAGAAAGAAATCTAGCATGCGCTAGCTTTCCCTCAGAGTGGGATGATGTTGTCTGAGATGAGCTCGCACTTGTGAAAGAGGGAAAACTAGCACGCACTATATTTCCCCCACAGTGGGATGTTGTTTTCCGAGATGAGCGCCTTCTTGTGCAAGAGGGAAAAATAGCCTGTAGGGAAGGCTATCACACGCTAGCTTTCCCCAACGATGGGATGATGCTGTTTGAGATGCACTCATGCTTGTGCAAGAGGGAAAAATAACACTTGATAGATTTCCTCACGATGGGATGATTTTGTCCAAGATGGGCTCGTTCTTGTGCAAGAGGGAATAGCTAGCACATGCTAGCTTTCCCCCATGGTGGAATGATGTTGTCCAAGATGAGCTCGTGCTTGTGCAAGAGGAAAAGTTAGCATGCACTAGATTTCCCCCAAAGTGGGATGATGTTGTTTGAGATGAGCTCGTGCTTGTGCAAGAGGGAAAGCTAGCACGCACTAGCTTTCCCCACCAGTGGGATGATGTTGTTTGAGATGCGCTCCTTCTTGTGCAAGAGGGAAAGCTAGCACTAGCTTTCCCCCACTATGGGATGATGTTGTTCAAGATGTACTCCTCCTTGTGCAAGATGGAAAGCTAGCATGCGCTAGCTTTCTCGCCGGTGGGATGATGTTGTTAGAGATGTGCTCCTACTTGTGCAAGAGGGAAAGCTAGCACACACTAGATTTCCCCCACATTGGGATGATGTTGTCCTAGATGAGCTCGTGCTTGTGCAAGATAGAAATCTAGTACGCGTTAGCTTTCCCCCATGGTGGGATGATGTTGTCTGAGATGAGCTCGTGCTTGTGAAAGAGGGAATGATGTTGTCCGAGATGAGCTCATCCTTGTGCAAGAGTTAAAGCTAACACAAGCTATCTTTCCCCCATGGTGGGATGATGTTGTTCTAGATGAGCGCGTGCTTGTGCAAGTGGGAAAGCTAGCACACGTTAGCTTTCCCCCACGATGGGATGATGTTGTCCGAGATGATCTCGTGCTTGTGCAAGGGATAAAGCTAGCACATGCTAGCTTTCCCCGATGGTGGGATGATGTTGTTCGAGATGAGCTTGTGCTTGTGCAAGAGGAAAAGCCAACACGCGCTAGCTTTCCCCCACTGTGGGATGATGTTGTTTGAGATGAGCTCCTTCTTTTGCAAGAGGGAAAGCTAGCATGTAGGGAAAGCTATCACACGCTAGCTTTCCCCAACGATGGGGTGATGTTGTTTGAGATGCACTCCTACTTGTGTAAGAGGGAAAGCTAGCACGCGCTAGATTTAACCCACGATGGGATGATGTTGTCTGAGATGAGCTTGTGCTTGTGCAAGAGGGAAAAATAGCACACGCTAGCTTTCCCCCACAGTAGGATGATGTTGTCCGAGATGAGCTTGTGATTGTGCAAGAGGAAAGATAGCACATACTAGCTTTCCCCCATGGTGCTTGAGATGCGCTCCTGCTTGTGCAAGAGAGAAGGCTTGCACTTGTGCAAGAGGGAAATCTAGCACATGCTAGCTTTCCCCCACGGTGGGATGATGTTTGTCCAAGATTAGCTCATACTTGTGTAAGTGGGAAATCTAGCACGCGCTAGCTTTCCCCCGCGATGGGATGATGTTGTCCGATATGAGCTCGTGCTTGTGCAAGGGGGAAAGCTAGCACATGCTAGCTTTCCCCGATGGTGGGATGATGTTGTTCGAGATGAGCTCGTGCTTGTGGAAGTGGGAAAGCAAGCACGCACTAGATTTCCCCACTGTGGTATGATGTTGTTTGAGATGAGATCCTTCTTGTGAAAGAGGGAAAGCTAGCATGTAGGGAAAGCTATCACACGCTAGCTTTCCCAAACGATGGGATGATGTTTTTGAGATGCCCTCCTGCTTATGCAAGAGGGAAAACTAACACATGATAGATTTCCCCACAGTGGGATGATTTTTTCTGAGATGAGCTCATGCTTGTGCAAGAGGGAAAATTTAGCACATGCTAGCTTTCCCCCATGGTGGAATGATGTTGTCCAAGATGAGCTCGAGCTTGTGCAAAAGGGAAAGTTAGTGGGCGCTAGATTTCCCCCAAAGTGGGATGATGTTGTTCGAGATGAGCTCGTGCTTGTGCAAGAGGGAAAGTTAGCACGCACTAGCTTTCCCCACCAGTGGGATGATGTTGTTTGAGATGAGCTCCTTCTTGTGAAAGAGGGAAAGCTAGCACTAGCTTTCCCCCATGGTGGGATGATGTTGTTCGAGATGCACTCCTCCTTATGCAAGATGGAAAGCTAGCATACGCTAGCTTTCCCACCAGTGGGATGATGTTGTTCGAGATGCACTCCTACTTGTGCAAGAGGGAAAACTATGCTAGCTTTTCCACCAGTGGGATGATGTTGTTCGAGATGCACTCCTACTTGTGCAAGAGGGAAAGCTAGCACACACTAGCTTTCCCCCACATTGGGATGATGTTGTCCTAGATGAGCTCGTTCTTGTGCAAGATAGAAATCTAGTACGCGCTAGCTTTCCCCCATGGTGGGATGATGTTGTCTGAGATGAGCTTGTGCTTTTGCAAGAAGGAATGATGTTGTCTGAGATGAACTCGTCCTTGTGCAAGAGTTAAAGGTAGCATGAGCTATCTTTCCCCCATGGTGGGATGATGTTGTTCTAGATGAGATCATACTTGTGCAAGAGGGAAAGCTAACACTCGCTAGCTTTCCCCCACGATGGGATGATGTTCTTTCGAGATGAGCTCGTGCTTGTGCAAGATGGAAAGCTACCATGCACTAGCTTTCCCCCATGGTGGGATGTTTTTGTCCGAGATGAGCTCGCGCTTGTGCAAGTGGGAAAGCTAGCACGTGCTAGCTTTCCTCCATGGTGGGATGATGTTTTCCTAGATGAGCTCGTGCTTATGCAAGATGGAAAGCTAGCACGCGCTTGCTTTCCCCCATGATGGGATGATGTTGTCTGAGATGAGCTCGTGCTTGTGCAAGGGGGAAATATAGCACATGCTAGCTTTCCCCGATGGTGGGATGATGTTGTTCGAGATGAGCTCATGCTTGTGAAAGAGGGAAAGCAAGCACGCGCTAGCTTTCCCCCACTATGGGATGATGTTGTCTGAGATGAGCTCCTTTTTGTGCAAGAGGGAAATCTATCACACGCTAGCTTTCCCCAATGATGGGATGATGTTGTTTGAGATGAACTTCTGCTTGTGCAAGAGGGAAAACTAACACGTGATAGATTTCCCCATGGTGGTATCATTTTGTCAGAGATGAGCTAGTTCTTGTGTAAGAGGGAAAAGCTAGCACGTGCTAGCTTTCCCCCATGGTGGAATGATGTTGTCCAAGATGAGATCGTGCTTGTGCAAGAGGGAGAGTTAGCATGTGCTACATTTCCCCCAAAGTGGGATGATGTTGTTCGAGATGAGCTTGTGCTTGTGCAAGAGGGAAAGTTAGCATGAACTAGATTTCCTCACCAATGGGATGATGTTGTTTGAGATGCACTCCTGCTTGTGCAAGAGGGAAAGCTAGCACTAGCTTTCCCCCATGGTGGGATGATGTTGTTCGATATGCACTCCTCCTTGTGCAATATGGAAAGCTAGCATGCACTAGCTTTCCCACCAGTGGGATGATGTTGTTCGAGATGCACTCCTACTTGTGCAAGAGGGAAAGCTAGCACACACTATATTTCCTCCACATTGGGATGATGTTGTCCTAGAAGAGCTTGTTCTTGTGCAAGATAGAAATCTAGTACGCGTTAGCTTTCCCCGATGGTGGGATGATGTTGTCTGAGATGAGCTCATGCTTGTGCACTAGGGAATGATCTTGTCCGAGATGAGCTCGTCCTTGTGCAAAAGTTAAAGATAGCACGAGCTATTTTTCCCCCATGGTGGGATGATGTTTTTCTAGATGAGCTCGTGCTTGTGCAAGTGGGAAAGCTAGCACGTGCTAGCTTTCCCCCACGATGGGATGATGTCGTCTAAGATGAGCTCGTGCTTGTGCAAGGGGTAAAGCTAGCACATGCTAGCTTTCTCCGATGGTGGGATGATGTTGTTCGAGATGAGCTCGTGCTTGTGCAAGAGGAAAAGCAAGCACATGCTAGCTTTCCCCACTGTGGGATGATGTTGTCTGAGATAAGCTTCTTCTTGTGAAAGAGGGAAAACTAGCATGTAGGGAAAGATATCACATGCTAGATTTCCCCAACGATGGGATGATGTTGTTTGAGATGCACTCTTGTTTGTGCAAGAGGGAAAGCTAGCACGCGCTAGCTTTCCCCCATGGTGGGATGATGGTTTTCTAGATGAGGTCGTACTTGTGTAAGAGGGAAAGCTAACACGTGCTATCTTTCCCCCACGGTGGGATGATGTTTGTCTGAGATGAGATCATGCTTGTACAAGACGGAAAGCTACCATGCCCTAGCTTTCCCCCACGATGGGATGTGGTTGTTCGAGATGAGCTCGCGCTTGTGTAAGAGGGAAAGCTAGCACATGCTAGCTTTCCTCCATGGTGGGATGATGTTGTCCTAGATGAGCTCGCGCTTGTGCAAGATAGAAAGCTAGCACTTGCTAGCTTTCCCCCACGATGGGATGATGTAGTTCGATATGAGCTTGTGCTTTTGCAAGGGGGAAATCTAGCACATGCTATCTTTCCCCGATGGTGGGATGATGTTGTTAGAGATGAGATCGTGCTTGTGCAAGNAAGCACACGCTAGCTTTCCCCCACTGTGGGATGATGTTGTATGAGATGAGATCCTTCTTGTGCAAGAGGAAAATCTAGCATGTAGTGAAATCTATCAAACGCTAGCTTTCCCCAATGATGGGATGATGTTGTTTGAGATGCACTCCTGCTTGTGCAGGAGGGAAAACTAACACGTGATATATTTCCCCATGGTGGGATGATTTTGTACGATATGAGCTCGTGCTTGTGCAAGAGGGAAAAGCTAGCACGTGCTATCTTTCCCCCATGGTGGAATGATGTTGTCCAAGATGAGCTCATGCTTGTGCAAGAGGGAAAGTTAGCACACTCTAGATTTCCCCCAAAGTGGGATGATGTTGCTCGAGATGAGCTCGTTCTTGTGCAAGAGATAAAATTAGCACCTACTAGCGTTCCCCACCAGTGGGATGATGTTGTTTGAGATGTGCTCCTACTTGTGCAAGAGGGAAAGCTAGCACTAGCTTTCCCCCACGGTGGGACGATGTTGTTCAAGATGCACTCCTCCTTGTGCAAGATTGAAAGCTAGCATGCGATAGCTTTCCCACCAGTGGGATAATGTTGTTAGAGATGCACTCCTTCTTGTGCAAGAGGGAAAACTATGCTAGCTTTCCCACCAGTGGGGTGATGTTGTTAGAGATGCACTCCTACTTGTGCAAGAGGGAAAGCTAGCACGTGCTAGCTTTCCCCCACATTGGGATGATGTTATCCTAGCTGAGCTCGTGCTTGTGCAAGATAGAAATCTAGTATGCATTTATCTTTCCCCCATGGTGGGATAATGTTGTCTGAAATGAGCTCATGCTTGTGCAAGAGGGAATGATGTTGTCCGAGATGAGCTCATCCTTGTGCAAGAGTTAAAGCTAGCATGAGCTATATTTTCCCCATGGTGGGATGATGTTGTTCTAGATGAGGTTGTACTTGTGCAAGAGGGAAATCTAACACACTCTATATTTCCCCCACGGTGGGATGATGCTTGTCTGAGATGAGCTCGTGCTTGTGTAAGACTGAAAGCTACCACACACTAGCTTTCCCTCACAGTGGGATGTTGTTGTCTGAGATGAGCTCGTGATTGTGAAAGAGGGAATGCTAGCACGTGATAGCTTTCCTCCACGGTGGGATGATGTTGTCCTAGATGATCTCGCGCTTGTGTAAGATGGAAAGCTAGCACACGCTAGCTTTCCCCCACGGTGGGATGATGTTGTTTGAGATGAGCTCGCGCTTGTGTAAGAGGGAAAACTAGCACACATTAGCTTTCCCCCACAGTGGGATGATGTTGTCCGAGATGAGATCGTGATTGTGCAAGAGGGAAAGCTAGCACGTGCTAGCTTTCCCCCATGGTGGGATGTTTTTTTTCGAGATGAGCTCATGCTTGTGCAAGAGAGAAACCTAGCATGAACTAGCTTTCCCCCGTGGTGGGATGATGTTGTCTGAGATGAGCTTGTGCTTGTGCAAGAGGGAAAGCTAGCACGCGCTATCTTTCCCCCACGGTGGGACGATGTTTGTTTGAGATGAGCTCATGCTTGTGCAAGTGGGAAAGCTAGCACGTGATAGCTTTCCCCCACGATGGGATGATGTTGTCCGAGATGAGCTCGTGCATGTGCAAGGGTGAAAGCTAGCACATGCTAGCTTTCCTTGATGGTGGGATGATGTTGTTCGAGATGAACTCGTGCTTGTGCAAGAGGGAAATCAAGCACACGGTAGCTTGCCCCCACTGTGGGATGATGTCTGAGATGAGCTCCTTCTTGTGCAAGAGGGAAAGCTATCACACAATAGCTTTCCCCAACGATGGGATGATGTTGTTTGTGATGCACTCCTGCTTGTGCAAGAGGGAAAACTAACACGTGATAGATTTCCCCATGGTGGGATGATTTTGTCCTTTGAAATCCATCCATAGGTCTAGTTACCTTCTAAAATGATGGTTACCAACATAGTAGATTTTTGAAGGCTAAGGATTTTTATCAAGTCAAAGGATAAGATAGACACAAAGCTGGAGGGATTTGATGGCTTGTTCTCAACATGTCCCTGGGATTGAATACATTTTGTGCTAATGGGGAAGTCAACTGGATGAAGTTGGAATGTATGAGTTTCTGCAAGTTTACATCTTCCACAAGAAGACTTCCAAGTAGTGGACTATACAGATGATGAAATGTAGGGAGAGGATGTTTGTTCATATCCAAGGAATGGGTCCCTAGGGAAATTTTTCTAGGGTAAAAATGTTGGTGACTTAGATGAGGGATCAAGAACTATGGATATAGAATCAAAAGTTGGTAGAATAAGTGACCTATACCCTCCATTTGATCACATGATATATAATTATGATTCAAGTTCCAAATCCACAAGACCAAAGACTGATCCAATGGTCTCAATCTATGATAGTTGACATGTTGTCAGAAACTTGGAAGGAGATGCATTCAAGAATAGTATTGTAGACTTGATTGTGCCATATGAGGAGGGTATCCCAACCACAAGGTCAAGATAAGGTTTTTCTTCATTAAAATTTGAGGTTAGGTTTTCCCATTCTACAAAGTCTAGTAATCACTTATTAGCTCCCTCAAATAATTGGGATGAAGATGAACTAGAATGTGGGGTGATGTCAACACAAGCCTATGGAAAAATATTTCTCATGCCATCGAATGGGAAAGTAAAAGACATACAATTTGTAGTTGCTAACCTGGATTTAGAGACCCTTAGTGGTGGAAACAGAGAGAAGGATATCAATGTGGTGTCTCAAGGGGGAAAGAGCTCAAAGAAGAGAAGGAAAGTGGTCAAGAAGAAGGTGGAATAGGTCAATATGGTGGTAGGTTAAGATCTGGGATTAGCACATGTATTAAAATTTTCTAGCAAGGTCCTAATTGCAATTTTTTTCATGTGGCATATAGTAGATGATACTTTAAATACCCAGATGCAAGAATTATGGAAATTAATTATCATATATGGACTGTCTTATTACATTATGATGAGAAGGTGGCTTGCATTTTTCTTTTGGTCTGAAGAGGATTCCCATATGACCTTAAAGGGTATATCATTTTGGGAGTCCTCTTTTCTATCAATAAAACCTTGACACCCTTGTTTCAACCCAAAGACATAATCAAATTTCGAAGTGTTGATTTGGGTTAAGGTGTTGGGACTTCCCTTGGTATTTTGGACTGATAAATTCATGGAGATGTTAAAGAATCAATTAGGTAATTTTATTTTAGTAGACTCTTCTTACAAGAATAGTGTTCTTCATAAAACCTTTTAGGTCATAAAGGTCACGTTTACTCCAAGGTAATGTGTAAAGTTGACAGCAAGCATGCTCCATAGATTGTTTATCCAAACCTGTCCAGTACAGTTCTACAACATAATTAATAATTCCAATATTCAGTGCAAAATTCCCATCACTGTCACACTTAAAACAAAGTTTCTGGTTGTCAGGACTATGTTCCAACCTTATTTCATTGATCAGATCATTGGTATCATCATTATTACTAGGGTCGATCACAAATAACTTTAAAAACCTATCACTGCTCTGTTCAGATCTATCGTTTAAATCCGGGTTGACATCGTCATAAATGCCCCGATCATACTTGGTTCTGACTCATATGGAATCTCTAGGATCAGACATGTTGATAGACCTAGGAATATCAAGGATCAAGGTTTGTTGTTCTTCTGGAGCAACAAGGATCTCATCATCAAAAATCTTCAAAAATGTAGAGTGATCTACCTCTTTGCAATGTTCTTGGTCCATTGACAGAAAACCAAAATTATCTGGTTAATTCGTATTATGACTAGAGCGTTTAACATCTCTCTTGACAGGGAAATGTAGTATTATGACTACAACGTCTGACATCTCATCTCCGTACGCCTGCAACATCTTTGAAAGCAAATTTCATGACAAGGATAGTATTATGACTACAGAATCTAATATCTCTTCTGCATGGGCTTGCAATATTTTTATCACCATCATCCCAAGAACCACCATAATTCCACATCTTAATTGGTGCAACAAAGCATTAGAACGTGGAGATTCAAAGAAACACAACAAATCTTGAGCATTTTGCTTGAGCTTAGACTACAAGTTTTCACAGAATGGATGAAAGAATAGTGAATGTGGCGGGAGGGATGACCTTGTGCATCAGAGAGGATGATGTTGGGGCACAAGTTCTACAACTTGGTTTTGGCCTCACCGTCATCCTTGCATATCTTCAGAGCCTTCCCTCTCTCACCTTCATGGGTGAGTCTAGTGAAAGTGGACTGAAATTGAGAAATAGTGAAGGTGGTGTTAGGTGGATGTTCAGGTTGTGCAATCTCATCCTTACCCTTACCCTCATGGGAAAAGTTAGAGTAAAGTTATGCTCAGAAATTTCTCCACAGATAAACTACAAGCAAATGTTCAGACCAAGAACTGTGTTTTTTTGGAAAAAAGCATGCACAGTGTGCTTTTCTTAAATCTTTGAAATTTATAAAGTCCATCATGTTGAGCAATCTTTAAAACTAGCTGGAACCATGAATATACACGTTGAAACTGTGAATGTTCACTTATTCATGTTTCATTTCCAATTCATGGTTTGGGGCAAGAGATTTCATGATGGATAAAGTTTGCTACAAGAGTGGCTAGCAAAAACACTGACAGAAATAGACTAGTTAAAATTTGAGATCCATTATCCATCATGCAAAGCACTCTCTAAAACCAGTTGGAATCATGGATAGACAGGTTGAAAATGTGAATGGTCACTTGTTCACGTTTCACTGCCAATTCATGGTTTGGCCAAGAGATTTCAGGGTGGATAATGTTTGTTGCAGGAATGGCCAACAAAAAGATAGGCAGAAATAGACTGATGTAGCTTCAATCATAGCAGCAACATTAGGCCATATTTGCTTAAATTCCACAGCAGTATGAAATTGAATAATCTTCCATAGAGTACATATATGATAAATTCAATGTATTTTTAACTATCCCTGATAATATAGCTAATGTCTTTGATACCTGTCTAATCATAAACCACAAAAACCAACTCAAACATCCCGAAAACATTTATAAAAAATCTTAGAAATAGGATAAAGTCAATGTATTTTTTACTGTCTTTGATTACATTATGATGAGAAGGTGGCTTGCATTTTTCTTTTGGTCTAAAGAGGATTCCCATAGGACCTTAAAGGGTATATCATTTTGGGAGTCCTCTTTTCTATCATTAAAACCTTGACACCCTTATTTCAACCCAAAGACATAATCAAATTTCGAAGTGTTGATTTGGGTTAAGGTGTTGGGACTTCCCTTGGTATTTTGGACTGATAAATTCCTGGAGATGTTAAAGAATCAATTAGGTAATTTTATTTTAGTAGACTCTTCTTACAAGAATAGTGTTCTTCATAAAACCTTTTAAGCCATAAAGGTCACATTTACTCAAGGGTAATTTGTAAATTTGATAGCAAGCATGCTCCATAGATTGTTCATCCAAACCTGTCTAGTACTGTTCTACAACATAATTAATAATGCCAATATTCCATGCAAAATTCCCATCACTATCGCACTTAAAACAAAGTTTCTGGTTGTTAGGACTATGTTCCAGCCTTATTTAATCGATTAGAGCATTGGTATCATCATTATTACTAGGGTTGATCACAAATAACTTTAAAAACATATCACTTCTCTGTTCATATCTATCGTTTAAATCCGGGTTGACATCGTCATAAATGCCCTGGTCATACTTGGTTCTGACTTGTATGGAATCTCCAGGAGCAGACATGTTGGTACACCAAGGAATATCAAGGATCAAAGTTTGTTGTTCTTCTGGAGAAAAAAGGATCTCATCATCAAAAATCTTCAAAAATGTAGAGTGATCTATCTCTTTGCAATGTTCTTGGTCCACGTCAAAATCTAGGTCCCTTTCTTAAATGGTGGCTTCATCTATGTGGCCAACGATACTACCCTCTTTAAATTTTGGGCACAACCCTGTACTGAAGAATGTACCATTTGTTTGTATTTCATATTCCCCCATGAGAACAGATGTGCCCTCATCGCTAGGCCAAATGATATCAAAACACAACCCCCAAAGTATGATTTGTCCAAACTTAGCTTGTAATTCTAGGTTTTTCCTATCAAACCAATTTTCTGCTACTTCATGAACTTGAAACCCTTTGTGTCCAATATTGCAGACACTATCTTCTATTTGCATCTCGCCATTCGATGTGAGAAAGGCCTTGTTACTGTCACCGTTCAGATTGAAAAGAAACAGATATTCAGAATGCAACCAATCATATCTGTTATACTCATCTTCACAAGTGCTATGGTTGCTATTGTCCTTATTTTTGCCAAAACAGATTGATGAGAAGGTGTCCCTTTGGCTTGAAAACATTGGTTAGATCCTAATTCATCCAAAATTCCACCAACATGACTACTAGTAGCAAAATATGTTTTTATCTCTATTTTATCACACAAATCTATTAAATAAAAGGATTTGTTCCCATTTCCACCTCTGCAAAGGTTTTCCTGTTTTGGACTAAATGAAGAATCTGAATGGAGGATTGTGTCATGCCCATTTCATGGCCAGAAATATTGATCAAGAGATATTCCTTTGAAATGACTCTCAA
This sequence comes from Picea mariana, assembly GCA_032191745.1. NCBI lineage: Eukaryota > Viridiplantae > Streptophyta > Pinopsida > Pinales > Pinaceae > Picea > Picea mariana. The sequence continues at coordinate 108,758 of JASDQU010686775.1, forward strand.
CTCCAGCTCATTATTCTTTTCTTCATTTCCATTCTCCTTGCTCATGTCATAATGAGGTTCACCATTAAAAATCACAGAAAAAGGACCTCTTCTTGAGTTAGATAAGATATATTCATCCAAGTCATGCAGATTAGATACGATTTCTCTTTTCAAAGTGAAATTACAAAATGGTTTGAGATTTGAACTTTATTCATTTCTTATTTCAAAGGCTTCTTCCTTAATGGTGTCAATTTCGAGGGTTTCAAGGAAACCATGACTTATGTCTTTGTTTGTTGGCTACTCTTCTAACATGGCAGAGTCTCGTGACAATCCTGGTGGATGTTCTAGTGTAGGTTCCTCATCCACCAATCTCCACACATTATTACATAACTGATTACTGACATCATCAAGTGAAGGGGTAATGTATACAACTCTCAAAATATTTTTATTGCTGAAGATCTATGCTACACAGACTAAATTCTGAACCCGAGCCAGATATTCCCTTGAATACATTAACAATAAATCTGGGCCACAAAACCAATCCCCTACACCATTATAAATAAGGGAACCTTAAACCTCCCTAGCCAACATGAGATGGATAGGTAGTTTTGATACCTTCAAGTTTTTTGCTTACATTAAAAAAAAATATTCCTCATTTTGGTGAATGTTGTTAGTACTCTAAGCATTTTTGACGAGAAATAGGTTAAGTGATTGGGATTCTATCTAGATATGTCCAAATTCTTCCCCTTGACCATCTCAGGCCATAAAGTGTAGGGACTAAGATGCACTAAGTTAGAAACATATTTTTATAGTGGTTTAAATAGAGCTTTTCTTTGAGGTTTGATGAGATTATGCTAGAACATTTGGCTCTGTCATGGGCTAGTCTATAATATATCGTAGGCACACCAACATGGTTGAATTCTTCATTTATACCCTAAATAATGAACAATTTTATTCCAAAAAATGAACTTCCTCTTGCTATTATTATCTCATTGAGATGAATTTTAATACAAATTGTCAATATTAAGACAAACAAATATGCAAATTACCACGGTGGGACGATGTTGTCCGATATGAGCTCCTTCTTGTGCAGGAGGGAAAGGTAACACACACTAGCTTTCGCCCACAGTGGGACGATGTTGTCCGAGATGAGCTCCTGCTTGCGCAAGAGGGAAAACTAGCATGTGCTAGATTTCCCACATGATGTTGTCCGAGATGAGCTCCTGCTTGTGCAAGAGGGAATGATAGCATGTGTCAACTTTCCCCCATGGTTGAATGATGTTCTCTGAGATGAGCTCTTGCTTCTGCAAGAGGGAAGGCAAGCATGCGCTAGATTTCCCCCATGGTAGGATGATGTTGTCCGAAATGAGCTTGTGCTTGTACAAGAGGGAAAGCTAGCATGCATTAGCTTTCCTCACTGATGGGATGATGTTGTTCGAGATGTGCTCCTGCTTGTGTAAGAGGGAAAGCTAACACAAGTTAGCTTTCCTTGACAATGGAATGATGTTCAAAAAATGCACTTGTGTTTGTGTAAAAAGAAAAGCTAGCGAGTGCTAGCTTTCCCCCATGGTGGGATCATGTTGTCTGAGATGAGCTCCTTCTTGTGCAAGAGGGAAAGCTATCACATGCTAGCTTTCCTCTGTGGTGGGATGATGTCATCCAAGATGAGATCATGCTTGCACAAGAGGGAAAGCTAGCATATGCTATCTTTCCTGCTCGATAGGATGATGTTTATCCGAGATGATCTCGTGCTTGTGCAAGAGGGAAAGCTAGTAGACACTAGCTTTCCCCCACGGTGGGATGATGTTGTCTGAGATGAGTTAGTACTTGTGCAAGAGGGAAAACTAACACATGATAGATTTCCCCACGGTGGGATGATTTTGTTTGAGATGAGCTCATGCTTGTGCAAGAGGGAAAAGGTAGCACGTGCTAGCTTTCCCCCATGGTGAAATGATGTCCAAGATGAGCTCGTGCTTGTGCAAGAGGGAAAGCTAGCACGTGCTAGATTTTCCCCCATGGTGTTTGAGATGAACTCGTGCAAGAGGGAAAACCAGCACTAGCTTTCCCCCACGGTGGGATGATGTTGTTTGAGATGCACTCCTCCTTATGCAAGATGGAAAGCTAACATGCGCTATCTTTCCCACCAGTGGGATGATGTTGTTCGAGATGCACTCCTACTTGTGCAAGAGGGAAAACTATGCTAGCTTTCCCACCAGTGGGATGATGTTGTTCGAGATGCACTCATACTTGTGCAAGAGGGAAAATTATGCTAGCTTTCCCACCAGTGGGATGATGTTGTTCGTGATGCACTCCTACTTGTGCAAGAGGGAAAACTATGCTAGCTTTCCCACCAGTGGGATGATGTTGTTCGAGATGCACTCCTACTTGTGCAAGAGGGAAAGCTAGCACATGCTAGATTTCCTCCACAATGGGATGATGTTGTCCTAGATGAGCTCGTTCTTGTGCAAGATAGAAATCTAGTATGTGTTATCTTTCCCCCATGGTGGGATGATGTTTTCTGAGATGAGCTCATGCTTGTGCAAGAGGGAATGATATTGTTCGAGATGAGCTCGTTCTTGTGCAAGAGTTAAAGCTAGCATGAGCTATATTTCCCCCATGGTGGGATGATGTTGTTCTAGATGAGCTCGTGCTTTTGCAAGTGGGAAATCTAGCACACACTAGCTTTTCCCCACGATGGGATGATGTTGTTCGAGATGAGATCGTGCTTGTGCAAGGGGGAAAGCTAGCACATGCTAGCTTTCCCCGATGGTGGGATGATATTGTTCAAGATGAGATCTTTCTTTTGCAAGAGGGAAATCAAACATGCGCTAGCTTTCCCCCACTGTGGGATGATGTTGTCTAAGATGAGCTCCTTCTTGTGCAAGAGGGAAAGCTAGCCTGTAGGGAAAGCTATCTCAAGCTAGCTTTCCCCAACGATGGGATGATGTTGCTTGAGATGCACTCCTGCTTGTGCAAGAGGGAAAGCTAGCACCCACGGTGGGATGACGTTGTCTGAGATGAGCTCGTGCTTGTGCAAGCGGGAAAACTAGCACACGCTAGATTTCCCCCATGGTGGGATGATGTTGTCCAAGATGAGCTCGTGATTGTGCAAGAGGGAAAGCTAGCACGTGCTATATTTACCCCATGGTGCTTGAGATGCGCTCCTTCTTGTGCAAGAGGAAAAGATAGCACGTTCTATCTTTCCCTCATGGTGGAATGATCTTTTCCAAGATGAGCTCGTGCTTGTGCAAGTGGGAAAGTTAGCATGCACTAGATTTCCCCCAAAGTGGGATGATGTTGTTCGAGATGAGCTCGTGCTTGTGCAAGAGGGAAAGTTAGCACGCACTAGATTTCCCCACCAGTGTGATGATGTTGTTTGGGATGCACTCTTTCTTGTGCAAGAGGGAAAGCTAGTGCTAGCTTTCCCCCACGGTGGGATGATGTTGTTCGAGATGCGCTCCTACTTGTGAAAGAGGGAAAACTATGCTAGCTTTCCCACCAGTGGGATGATGTTGTTCGAGATGTGCTCCTACGTGTGCAAGAGGGAAAGCTAGCACACGCTAGCTTTCCCCCACATTGGGATGATGTTTTCCTAGATGAACTCGTGCTTGTGCAATATAGAAATCTTGTATGTGTTATATTTCCCCCATGGTAGGATGATGTTGTCTGAGATGAGCTCGTGCTTGTGCAAGAGGGAATGATATTGTTTGAGATGAGCTCATCCTTATGCAAGAGTTAAAGCTAGCACGAGCTATCATTCCCCCATGGTGGGATGATGTTTTTTTAGATGAGGTCGTACTTGTGCAAGAGGGAAAGATAACATGCACTAGCTTTCCCCCACTATGGGATGATGTTTTTCCGAGATGAGCTCATGCTTGTGCAAGACAAAAAACTACCACGTGCTAGATTTCCCCCACGGTGGGATGATGTTGTCCGAGATGAGCTCGCGCTTGTGCAAGAGGGAAAGCTAGCATGTGCTATCTTTCCTCCATGATGGGATGATGTTGTCCTAGATGAGATCACGCTTGTGTAAGATAGAATGCTAGCACGCACTAGCTTTCCCCCATGGTGGGATGATGTTGTCTGAGATGAGCTTGCGCTTGTGCAAGAGGGAAAACTAGCACATGCTAGCTTTCCCCCACAGTGGGATGATGTTGTCTGAGATGAGCTCATGATTGTGCAAGAGGGAAAACTAGCATGTGATAGCTTTCCCCCATGGTGGGATGATTTTGTCTGAGATGAGCTCGTGCTTGTGTAAGAGGGAAAACTAGCACATGCTAGCTTTCCCCACCGGTGGGATGATTTTGTTTGAGATGAGCTCGTGCTTGTGCGAGAGGGAACACTAGCATGCACTAGCGTTCCCCATGGTGGGATGATGTTGTTCAAGATGAGCTCTTGCTTGTGCAAAAAGGAAAGCTAACACATGCCATCTTTCCCTACCAGTGGGATGATGTTGTTAGAGATGCGCCCCTGCTTGTGTAAGAGGGAAAGCTAGCATGCACTAGCTTTCCCCCATGGTGGGATGATGTTGTTCAAGATGCACTCCTTGTGCAAGAGGGAAGGCTAGGATGTGGCAACTTTCCCCACGAGTGGGATGATGTTGTTTGAGATGCGTTGTTGCTTATGCAAGAGGGAAAGCTAGCATGCAATAGCTTTCCTCAATGGTGGGATGATGTTGTCCAAGATGAGGTTGTGCTTGTGTAAGAGGGAAATCTAGCACGCATTAACTTTCCCCACTAGTGGGATGATGTTGTTCGAGATGTGCTCCTGCTTGTGCAAGAGGGAAAGCTAGTGCTAGCTCTCCTTCACAATGGAATGATGTTCAAAATGAACTTGTGCTTGTGTAAAAAGGAAAGCTAGCGTGCACTAGCTTTCCCCCATGGTAGGATGATGTTGTCCGAGATGAGTTGATGCTTATGCATGAGGTAAAGATAGCATGCGCTAGCTTTCCCCCATGGTGGGATGATGTTTTCTGAGATGAGCTCATGCTTGTGCAAGAGGGAAAGCTACCGTGGGCTATATTTCCCCCTTGGTGAGGTGATGTTTATTTGAGATGAGCTCGTGCTTGTGCAAGAGGGAAATCTAGCACACACTAGCTTTCCCCCGCGATGGGATGATGTTCTCCGAGATGAGCTCATGCTTGTGCAAGAGGGAAATCTACCATGTGCTAGCTTTCCCCCACGACGGGATGATGTTGTTCGAGATGAGCTTATGCTTGTGCAAGAGGGAAAGCTAGCATGTGGTATCTTTCCCCCATAGTGAGATGATGTTGTTTGAGGTGAGCTCATGCTTGTGCAAGAGGGAAAGCTAGCACACACTATCTTTCCCCACTAGTGGGATGATGTTGTTCGAGATGTGCTCTTGCTTGTGCAAGAGGGAAAGCTAGCACGAGTTGGATTTTCCCCACGGTGGGATGATGTTGGTCGAGATGCGCTCTTGCTTTTGCAAGAGGGAAAACTAGCTTTCCCCACTGGTGGGATGATGTTGTTTGATATGTGCTCCTACTTATGAAAGAGGAAAATCTAGAACGCACTAGATTTTCCCCACGGTGGGATGATGTTGTCCTAGATGAGTTTGTGCTTGTGCAAGACATAAAGCTAGCACGTGTTAGCTTTCCCACATGGTGGGATGATGTTGTCTGAGATGAGCTCGTGCTTGTGCAAGAGGGAAAGCTAGCATGCGCTAGCTTTCCCCCATGGTGGGATGATGTTGTCCGAGATGAGCTCGTGCTTGTGCAAGAGGGAAAGCTAGCATGAAATATCTTTACCCCGTGGTGGGATGATGTTGTCTAATATGAGCTTGTGATTGTGAAAGAGGAAAATCTAGCACACACTAGCTTTTCCCCACAATGGGATGATGTTTGTATGAGATGAGCTCGTGCTTGTGTAAGTGGGAAATCTAGCACGCGCTAACTTTCCCCCATGATGGGATGATGTTGTCTGAGATGAGATCGTGCTTGTGGAAGGGGGAAAGCTAGCACATGCTGTCTTTCCCTGATGGTGGGATGATGTTGTTGGAGATGAGCTTGTGCTTGTGCAAGAGGGAAAGCAAGCATGCGCTAGCTTTCCCCCACTGTGGGATGATGTTGTCTGAGATGATCTCCTTCTTGTGCAAGAGGGAAAACTATCACACGCTAGCTTTTCCCAACGATGGGATGATGTTGTTTGAGATGCACTTCTTCTTGTGTAAGAGGGAAATCTACAATGCACTAGCTTTCCCCCATGGTGGGATGATGTTGTTTGAGATGCGCTCTTGCTTGTGAAAGAAGGAAAGCTAGAACGTGCTAGCTTTCCCCCACAATGGGATGATGTTGATCGAGATGTGCTCCTACTTGTGCAAGAGGGAAAGATAGCACGCACTACCTTTTCCCCATGGTGGGATGATGTTGTTTGAGATGTGCTCCTACTTGTGCACGAGGGAAAGCTAGCACATGATAGCTTATCCCCACAGTGGGATGATGTCCGAGATGCGTTCCTATTTGTGCAAAAGGGAAAGCTAGCATGCACTAGCTTATGCCCATGATGGGATGATGTTCAAGATGTTCTAGCTTTCCCTCATAGTGGGATGATGTTGTTTGAGATGTGCTTGTGCTTGTGCAAGAGGGAAAGTTAGCGTGTGCTAGATTTCCCTGATAGTGGAATGATGTTGTTCAAGATGAGCTTGCGCTTTTTCAGGAGGGAATGCCAACACATACTAGTTTTCACCCACTATAGAATGATGTTTGAGATGCATCTGTGCTTGTGCAAGAGGGAAAGTTAGCACACACTAGTTTTCCCCCACGGTGGAATGATGTTGCTCGAGATGTGCTTGTGCTTGTGCAAGAGGGAAAGATAGCATGCATTGGCTTTCCCTCACAGTAGAATGATGTTATATGAGATGCACTTGTGCTTGTGAAAGAGGGAAATCCAACACGCGCTAACTTTCCTCTATGGTGGAATGATGCTTTTCGAGATGCGCTTGTGCTTGTGTAATAGGGAAAGTTAGCATGCGTTAGCTTCCCCCCAATGGTGGAATGATGTTGTTCAATGTTAAGAACCAAACATCAATATAGCATATAAAAACCTCAGAAAAAGTACTCAACGCCTTGAAAAAGAGATAATTTCAGATAATAAGCCTCTTCGAGGGGGCAACCTCCTTTTACTCCACTTAAATGTTCAAGTACAAGATGATTCAAAATGAAAATGTCTCCTTGGTATATAT
>JASDQU010686776.1:16919-31440 GCA_032191745.1 Picea mariana
ATGGTAGAGAGTTCCACGAATCCCTGGTGGGTACCTCACATCAACAAGCCCACCATTAGTGAATTACACCTACACTTTAAACAAGAAAGGAGATAAACAAAGGGATAGTTACAATAACCAAGGAAATTAAATAAAGTGAAATAGACAACACTATTAATTTTCCTTAATGCATAAACAGTATAATTCGAGTTGGGACAAGGATAGGTTTTAAAACCCTTCCAAAAACAAGTCTACAAAAAATCAAGTTGAATCCAACAGTCAACATAGATAACGTCATAACCAAAGCCCGAGAAGTTACCATGCACTTACAGTACCACCAACACAAAGAAAAACTATTGATTTACTTCTTTCAATGGAAGGAAACATTCTTTCCAAAGCACGCACAACTATCAATTTGAAGTCGTATACCAGGAGAGGGTTCCAGGAAAACTATGCGCGGACAACTCAAATGGATTTTGTATTTATACCAAGCAAGAACTCATTATAGGATTCTTGGTAAATTAAGGGTCTGAGTATGAAATTGTCGGGTAGACTTAACCATCCCAGAACAAAATAATAAGGAGGAGTTACTCATAGGGTTTAACCATTTCCCTGACGAAACCTCATCTGGCAAAGTTTCGGGTTCATTATACAATCACTGGAGGAGAACGATGGAGAATGACTCTTGAGCATATTGTACCTAAACTAAAATTTCCAAGAAGCTAGCTGGTAAGCTTCAGAAATTGGAAAAACGAGGAGACCAAAAAGAAAGATAGAAATGCACAGATTCTCCCAGCAAAATTCTGAAAATATTTATCTTAAGGATCATTAAACGTTAAACTTTTAGGAGATAAATGATGTGGTAGGATCTATAGAATAATAAGGGGACATTCACCGAATTAAACCTCTGAAACTATCTCCCTTGTTTAAGATACTATAGCCCTGTTAGAAAACTTACCAGTGAGATGGACCTTGTCGACTGGACTACTGGACAAATAGCCTACTTAACGATAGCTCTTCCCCACTAAAGGATAATATGCAGAGTCAATTTCAGAGAACCTCAATGAAGAGACAGGAACTCGCATAACCCTAAACTATGAAAAAGATATTAGAGTGAATGCCGAAGTACAGGGTTAGTCGAGCCATGTGCTAGGGAAAACGTGGAAAGACGAGATTAGAGGGAGGACAAGTAGGAAGGCCATCATCACCTGTGTTTACAGAACTTCCATTGATTGCAAGAACAAAGTCTTAAATTCTTTGACAGGTACATATCATACCCTTAATAACTCAGAGTACATATTTTAATGGTTTTCTCTTTCTAAAAGTAACTAAACGAATATAGCTGGAGGTTAACTAGTTCCTTTCATTCCGTTTAGACTTCTATCATGTTTTCGAGTGGTTAGGATAATTCTTACTTATAAAATCTCAGTCGAATGGTTAATGTTAATGTTAATTGTATTAGACCCTATGTGTGTTCTACTGTGTTGTGTTTGACTTCTGAAGATCCTTTTCTCTTGGTGGTTATCCCTTTTCAAAGTCAAATGAGATAGCCCCGCGCAACAATGAAGAAATTATGTATTAAGGGGACTTAGGACCATGAGACCTAAGTGTGTGTATATAAAACAATTATATGAAAAATTGTAGGGAAATCAAAGGATTTCCCCTTATTAAGTTTTGTATTTAATTAGAATCTGTTTAGGTTGTCATGGTAGAGCCAATGGTTTTAGATCCATAACTTGGGTGAAAATTACTTCTCTATTATAAAGTTATTAAACTAAGTGAGGTTGGCGACACCAAACAAACAAGAAAAAAAAAAAAATGGTACGTCATTTTAGAGATTCATTAGATATCTTATCAGATCCAAGGTTACAGCACTTGGACCTTGAACAGGGCCACATTTTTCGTAGGATATATTTTTGTTTATGTAAAACTAATAAACCCTTATTGTTACAAATAGAAATCCCTTTCTGTTTTGTGCTAATTATGGCAGCTCAGGATGATGCTGAAATCAGAGTTGAAGGAAATTCGGAGCAGAGACCTCATGGAGATCCAAGACAAAATAGTGATGGAAGCTCTCCTACAGAAGTATTGGAAGCAATGAGGAATCTTATTGTTGAGCTGCAAATTTTCAAAGAAGACAATGAGAAATTGAAGAAAGCACAACAGGAACAACAAGAGATAAATGAAATTGTGTTGCCTAGTATAATGACCAAGAAAATCCCAAAGGAGGATAACCATGACGAAGAGGTCAGCAAAAGGGCCTACAAGAACTCTGGTCTGGAAACAGAAAAAGGAGACAGTTCGTCTGAAGGAACACCTTCAGCTGAAAACAAAACTAAAACAGACAGAAAAAGGAAACAAGTAAACCACCTGGAAGGAGAATTTTAAAAAAATTAAACCAACTACTTAATAAACAGAAGCATACAAAATCATGGTTGGTACAACTAGTAACACGAACTAAAAGGAAAGTAGTTGACTTTATTTCTGACTTCGAGTTCAACTTAGATGGTCAAAATATAAGAACAAATATGAACATCCTACCATTAGGATCTTATGATATGATTATTGGGATGGATTGGTTGGAACAACACAAAGTAGTACTAGATTGTTATACAAAGATACTTAAGTATAAATATGATTTTGGCACTACTAGAACAACCCAAGGTATACCAAAACCTATATCCGAAAGACAAGTTTCAACGATGCAACTCAAGAAATGTATGAGAAAGGGATGTCAAGTTTATGCCATCCAAGTAACGAATCTGTTAGAAAAAGAAGATAAGCCAAAGTTAGAAGACTTTGTTATCCTACGTGAATTTAGAGACATGTTTGTGGATGAGATACCAGAATTACCACCTAGAAGGGAAATAGTCTTCTCCGTAGACCTACTACCTAGTTCATCCCCTATCTCAAAAGAACCTTACCGAATGAGTCTACCAGAACTGACAGAATTAAAAATACAATTACAGGAATTGTTGGACAAAGAGTATATCAGACCAAGTGTTTCACCATGGGGGGCACCAGTCCTCTTTGTGAAAAAGAAAGATGATACTCTAAGACTATGTATCGATTATAGAAAACTGAACAAAATGACTATTAAGAACAAATACTCCTTACCAAGGATAAATAATATGTTTTATCAAGTAGCAGAGGCCAAGATCTTTTCAAAGTTGGATTTATGATCTGGTTATCATCAAGTTAGGATAAAAGATGAGGACATAAACAAAACATCTTTTCAAACAAGATATGGACACTACGAATTCGTAGTCATACCTTTCGGACTCGCTAACGCACCAACCACGTTCATGTGCCTAATGAACAGTATTTTCAGTCAGTACTTAGACAAGTTCTTAGTAGTATTTATCAACGATATTCTAGTCTATTCTAAAACAGAGGAAGAACATGAAAAACACTTAATAATAGTTCTACAAACGTTGAGGAAACAAAAAATGTATGCCAAATTTGATAAGTGTGACTTTTATCAAAAAGAAATAAAATATCTAGGACATGTAATTTCAGCAGAAGGCATTACCATAGACCCTGAGAAGATAAAAGCCATTACGGAATGGTCAGTACCTAAAGATGTAGTGGATATCTGGTTATTCATGGGAATCACTGGATATTATCGTAGATTTATAGAGGGGTTTTCTAAGATAGCCTACCCTATCATGTCATTACAAAAGAAAGGCACCAAGTTTAACTGGTCATAAAAGTGCCAAAACAGTTTTAACAAGCTAAAGGAATTATTGACAATGACACCCATCTTGAAGGTAGCAGACCCAGACAAGGGCTTTACCATCTCTGCCGATGCGAGTAAAGAAGGACTAGGTGGTGTCCTAACTCAGGAAGGACACGTGATTTGTTATGAGTCTATAAAATTAAAGGAACATGAGAGAAATTATGTCACTCGTGACTTAGAATTTCCATTGGTAATACACGCCTTAAAAATGTGGCGACACTACATAATGGGAAGAAAATTTCTAATATTAATGGATAATAGCGGTTTGAAGTATCCATTTATCCAACTAGATCTTAATGCAAGGCAAGCAAGATGGCTATCCTTCCTAAGATAATTCAACTTTGAAGTTAGACATATCAAGGGTAAGGGAAATAAAGTAGCAGATGCCTTAAGGAGAAGGATCCATGGGTTATTTGAAATAAATATCAGCAGGGAAGAAAGTGATCAGGAACAAAGAATAAAGACGACAGGTATTAACGATGGGAATTACACTAAGAAAATGACAGAGTTACAAAACAATACCGCAAACTTAGATGAACCAGACCTAAGTATCGATGAGAAGGGACTATTACGATTTAAAAACATACTTTACATACCATATTCAACAGAGTTAGAGTTAATAGTCTTGCACGAAATGCATAAGAAACCATATTCCGGCCATCCAGGATATCAGAAAATGATAAAAGAACTAAGAAAACTATTTTACTAGCCTAATATGAAGGGCAAAGAAGCATAATACTTGGCTAGGTGCTAAGATTGTCAACAGGTTAAGGTCAAACACCAGCATCCAGCCGACCTATTACAACCATTACCAGTGCTAGAATTAAAATGGGAGATCATATCACTGGACTTTATAACAAGTTTTCCTAGTACTCAGAAACAAAATGATTCTATTATGGTTGTAATCAATAAACTCAGTTAAGCCCTTTCAAGGTATTGTACAGAAGAAAGTGTATGACTCTGATCAGTTGGGATAACCTGGTTGACAGACTCATGGTTGGACCAGAGATTCTCCAAGAAATGGAGAATATGGTAAGAAAGGTACAACATAACTTAAAGGAAGCACGGGACATACATAAGAGTTATGCAGATTAGAAACTAAGACACTTGAAATTTCAAGTTGGAGACCATGTTTATTTGAAGGTCAAATCCCGAAAAAGTTCGTTGAAATTAGGGAAGTGTGCCAAGATGGCACCCAGGTTTTGTGGGCCCTTCGAGATACTAGCTTGAATTGGACCTGTAGCATACCAACTTGCACTTCCAGCTAATCTAAGAATTCATAATGTATTTCATGTTTCTTTGTTGAAAAAGTATGTTCATGACCCTACTCGTATGATTGATTAGAACTTGGTGCAGGTGGAACCAGAAGGCGATTTCCAAGTGGAACCCCTGCATATTCTGGACATGAGAGAAATAACACTTTGGAACAAAGTCGTCGCTCAGGTAAAGGTGCAATGGAAGCACTTTAGTCCCGAGGAGGCCACTTGGGAATTGGAGGGAGATTTGCAGAAATCTCATCCGATCATATTCCAAGAAAGGAACGAACACCGAGGATAGTGTTTTATTGAAGGGGGAAAGGATGTGACATCCCCAAAAATAAAGTATCTTTGAAATTTAAAATTTGTTGGAAAATTATTCCGTTTTTAGAAAATTTTAATTTTAATTTTTTTTGTCATTTATGGCAATTCCGAATTTCGAATTGGATAATTGTAATTAAATTATTATGATTGTTGGGCATATATTTGATTTGACCCCACTAACTAATTGACTATGACACTTGTATGAAAATAAAATATTTTATATTGTTTGCAGGAAGACAAATGGAACAACCATGTTAAAATCAGTTGACCATGACTCCATGAGGGGGAAACATGTTGGAACTACCTCTGGAATGATTGTTACAAGTGGAAAATTAGAGATTTGGCCATTGACAACCCCTAAAAATTAGGGAGTTATAAATCTACGAAAATTCCCAAGGAGGGAAAAAGACCTAGGCAAAGGGATTGTTTTGATAAATAGCATATGTGAGGAGGCATGATGCTATCGAGTATGAGGGAAAAGGAGACTACTAGTTTTTTTTCCTCTCTTGTTGTTATAAACATTGTTGATTGAGTGTGAGGCAAGAGGAGCCTGTTGAAGATTGAAATTCATTGTTGAGGAGGAGTTTCCAAGTTAACCCTCATGGACTCATGGTCAGGCTAGGGGGTGAATAGGACAAGTGATTTGGTTGCCCTGTTCTACAGTTGGGAGGAATGTGGTTGCTCCCTTTGTCTTCCCACGAATTGGGTTAGGATATGTTATTTTACCCCTCCTTTGGATGACTGTTGGTTAAATTAGAAGTTTGATAGAATACATTTGTAAATTCTGCATCGAAGTATCATTAAGGATAAAATCTAGACGAATGTTTCTGAACCCAATATCTGATCAAAGGAAAACCTCTAGGTTAATTATGGACGAATGATTATATATCTGATGTAATGCAATTGCTACTTCTGAATTGAATTATCCTCATTTCTTTGGTAAATGATCAAATAACTGTTGTAGTGAATCTATTAATTTCAAAGCGATATAATATCCTGGGTGAATTGGTTTGAGTATATGAATGTATGAAGCCTAGAATGCTGATAAAATATCTTATAAATCAATTTCTGAGCGCCTCTTTATGATTGGATTTGATTCTAGACGAATGTTAGAAATTGCCTTTAAAAGTGTTATGATAGTCGAAAGGATATGATATGATTGAACTCAGGAAGTAATTATTTCTGTAACTAGATCATGTAGGAGAATTCCTATTACTTTGAAGTCCCTGGTACAAAGCTATCGATATATGAATAGAGTGGAAACTAAGTCTGCGTAGATATTTATATATATGAGTACTTATATTTCTGTAAATAAGATATTAAGAATATTTGTTGCAGAGTGTGAGATTAAACCAACACAACCCACTACTTTCACGATATAATTATATCACCTATAAGAAATCACATATCTTTTCATTGTTGGGAATCTGTATGGACATTATAGGAGAAAATTAAGGATCTAATGTCTACTTTAGCAAGCCTATATATTTATCTATTTATAGAGTCGTTTTTTGTACTATGAGTATAACAATGTTTTTCTGAGAGGTGTGTAACCACAACTCCAAATAACATGTTGTAGGTAGGAAACCCATAGGTTCCTTTCGAATGTTGAAATGCTAGAAAACGTCGTATATATTATTTTTATCTTCTAAAAATTTGATAGGAGTTGGGAGTTCTAGTTACACAACAGTCCCGTTTCATTTCTTTCAAATACGATTGAGGACAGCAAAATAAAATGACTACTAGTGAATCTAGTGCTATAAATTAAATTCTGGGGAACATGTCGAATAAAACAAACATAGTCGAGTTACATAGACTTCATTATTTAAATTCGAAATAGAAAATTCAGTATTCAAAAATCAAGAGACAAACCCAGTATAATTTAGCCTATTATTCCAAGTATTTTCAACCAGGGTCGCCATTCAATAAATTAAGAAAGTCTAATATACATTTTGAACCAATATGTGGTAAAAAAAAATTGGATTCAATACTTATACAAGAACTGGTGTTATACCGACAATGGAAACACGACCCCAGGGGGTTTACTCAACAAAAATTTCCCAAAGTCGAAATAGATCTAATTATAATGACATTAGATAAGTCTATGATCTCCTTGGTGGTTTTAGAACCTGTGGAGCTAACCAGAGAAATGATAGGTTCAGAACCCAAATACCTTTTTCACCGAAGACAGGGTAGGTACTTGAGACTTGCACAGATTTAAACCCTATAAAGATAGCTAAATATCGTATTTATTATCTCATATTTGAGGAAAAAGTAATGAAAAATATCAACAGGATGAAAAAAAACAAAAGTTACACCAACAATTTATTTTCTAGAGAGACACTCATCTTTCAGTGCGCATCTCAGTTCCTTGCCTTGTCACCTGCTATATGGGTAGACAGACGGGACGAGGGTAGAGAGTGCCACGAATCCCTGGTGGGTACCTCGCATCAACAATATCACCATTAGTGAATTACACCTACACTTTAAACAAGAAAGGAGATAAACAAAGGGATAGTTACAATAACCAAGGAAATTAAATAAAGTGAAATAGACAACACTATTAATTTTCCTTAATGCATAAACAGTATATGTCGAGTTGCGAAAAGGATAGGTTTTAAAACCCTTCCAAAAACAAGTATACAAAATATCAAGTTGAATCCAACAGTCAACATAGAGAACATCATAACCAAACCCCGAGAGGTCACCATGCACTTACAGTACCACCAACACAAAGAAAAACTACTAATTTACTTTTTTCGATGGAAGGAAACGTTCTTGGAAAAGCATGCACAGAACTATCAATTCGAAGTGGGTTCCAGGAAAATTGTGCGCGGACAACTCAAACGGATTTTGTATCTATACCAAGCAAGAACTCATTATAGGATTATTGGTAAATTAAGGGTCTAATTATGAAATTTTCAGGTAGACTCAACCTTCCCAAAACAAATGCATAAGGAGGAGTTACTCATAGGGTTTACCCATTTCCCTGACGAAACCTCATCCAACCAAGTTTCGGGTTCGTTATACAATCACTAGAGGAGCAAGATGGAGAATGACTCTTGAGCGTATTGTACCTAAACTAAAATTCCAAGAAGCTAGCTAGTAACCTTATGAAATTGAAAAAACGAGGAGACCAAAAGGAAAGATAGAAATGCATGGATTCTCCCAGCGGAATTTTGAAAATATTTATCTTAAGGATCATTAAACGTTAAACTTTTATAAGATAAACGTTGTGGTAGGATCTATAGAATAAGAAGGGGACATTCACCGAATTAAACCTCTGAAACTATCTCCCCTATTTAAGATATTATAACCCTACTAGAAAACTTACCAGTGAGATAGACCTTGTCGACTGGACTACTCGAAAAACAACCTCTAGAACGATAGCTCTTCCCCACCGAAGGATAATACACATAGTCAATTTTAGAGAACCTCAATGAAAAGACAAGAACTCACATAAACCTAAACTATGAAAAGGATACCAGAGTGAATGTTGAAGTACAGAGTTAGTCAGGCCATGTGCTAGGGAAAACGTGGAAAGACAAGATTAGAGGGAGGACAGGCGAGAAGGCCATCGTAACTTTTGTTTACAGAACTTCCATTGATTGCAGGAACAGAGTCTTAAATTCTCTGACAGGTACATATCATACCCTTAATAACTCAAAGTACACAATTTAATGGTTGTCTCTTTCAATAAGTAACTAAATGAATATAGTTGGAGGTTAGCCGATTCCTTTCATTCTGTTTAGACTTCTGTCATTTTCTCAGGTGGTTAGGATAATGTTTAGCTATAAAATCTCAGTCGAATGGTTAATGTTAATGTTAATTGTATTAGACCTTATGTGTTTTCTACTGTGTTTTGTTTGACTTGGTGGTTATCCCTTTTCAAAGTCAAAGGAGATATCCTGGTGAACCAATGAATAAATTATGTATTAAGGGGACTAAGGACCATGAGACCTAAGTGTGTGTATATAAAACAATTATATGAAAAATGGTAGGGATTTCAAAGGATTTCCCCTTATTAAGTTTTGTATTTAATTAGAATCTATTTAGGTTTTCATGGTATATCAAATGGTTTTAGATCCAGAACATGGGTGAACATTGCTTCTCTATTATAAAGTTATTAAACTAAGTGAGTTTGGCGACCCCAAACAAACAAGAAAACAAAAGAAAAAAAATTGTATGTCATTTTAGAGATTCATTACATCTGGTCCTAAAGTAGAAAAAGAGGACAAATATTCTAGCGATATGAAAGTCAGAATGGTCATTTACAACCTTAAAGAAAAGGCCAACATCTGGTGGCAAGATTTGAAATTGGCAAAGGGATTAAAACAAAAACAGATGGAATGGTCTGACTTCAAGAAATATTTCAAAATACAGTACCTATCTGAAAACTACTATTAAAGGAAAATGAAATAATTTTATGAGTTAAGACTTGGAAAGATGAGAATGGAATACCTTATAAATAAATTCTTGGAATTACTAAGGTTTGTACCTTACATCTGGGAGGATATTATGAAAATCCAACGATTCTTATGTTGTTAACCACAGTCCTATAGGGATAGAAATGAGTTTGACAACCCCAAATCCTTGAGTGAATTATTCTGGAAAGAACGAATGTGCTACAATAAGTATAAACAATGAACAGAGTTTCCCAAATCCTGGAAGCATAAGAAACAAGATCCAATGAACCAGCGGAAGAAGGGGTACCAGCCAACTCCTTACCAAAATATAGTAAAGAGATTTTCAAGAAAATATTTTCACTCCAACCATCTGAATACGCAAGGTAGTGCTAAACCTATAAATCTGGGAAGGAAGAAGTTTGGGGAAAACCCTCGTGAACCATTAAAGTGTTGGGAATGTGAAGAACCTCACCTAAGGAGGAACTATCCATGTTTACTTTCAAAAAACCAAACTGTTGTTCATAACTTGCAGGAAGCCTCGATGGTGGGTGATGTGGGAAGAAGCTTGCATCCAATAAATGTAGCCATAGATGGTCGGCAAGCTAACCACCAGTTCTATGTGGTAGAAATCAAAGGTAAAATCAATGACAAATGAATTTCTACTTTAATTGACCCTAGAGCTACGTTAAGTTATATTACTCCTGGTATAGTAGAGCCAAATAAACTTAAGAAACTGAAGCATGCAAAATCATGGCCGGTACAACTAGCTATCAGAACTAAAAGGAAAGTAGTTGAATTTATTTCTGATTTTGAGTTCAGCTTAGATGGTCAAAACATAAGGACAAATCTGAACATCCTACCCCTAGGATCTTATGATATGATTATCGAAATGAATTGGTTGGAAAAGCACAAGGCAGTACTCGATTGTTATAAAAAGACACTTAACTATAAAGATGGTTATGATACTACTAGAACAACCCAATGTGTACCAAAACCTGTATCAGTTAGACAAGTTTCCATGATGCAATTCAAGAAATGCATGAGAAAGGGATGTCAATCTTATGCCATCCAAGTAACAAACCTGTTAGAAAAGAAATACAAACCTAACTTGGAAGACTTTGTTGTTTTACAAGATTTCAGAGATGTATTCATTGATGAAATACCTGAATTACCCCATGATGCAGGAGCATCGTACAAAGACAAAGCACGCACCTAGCCAAAGGAACTGTTGGACGCACATATGGAAAAAGGGAGCACCTTTTTATGAAAATTTTTTAAATTTTGAAATTTGAAGCATTAATGTAATAGCCATGAAAAGGCGTACTTACATTTATGTCTTGGAGATATGAATAGATCTGGAGAGATTACTCTCATTTGTTAGATGTATTAGGAATTTAAGTCTATTAATGTACAGTAGGCAGGTATGAATGTTAGATTAGACAATTTAGAAGCATAGGAGGGAAAATGGATATAGACACCCTCACCCTTGTATCATTGTAATTTTTATGATCATTCATATTTCATAAGTTGGAGAGTTGTAGCAGAGAGCAGTAGAGAAGAACCCATGTACAGGAGCCCTTGAGTTAATATATGAAGCTTTGGCACAATTTTCATGGTGTTGTGATGCTTACTATTTACATAAGATGAATGGTATGTTTACAATTGCTTTGTTTCTCGGTATGCATTTATTTCAATGTTGTGTTATGTGTATGATTTCATGTTGAGTGTATGAAGTTTGAGAGAGGAGAAGAATGAGTTTCAATTATTTCTCTTCCTAAGAATTCCTGCACAGAGTGCAATGAACGTCCGCAAGGTGTGCCTTGATGAGGGTCTGAGTTTTATCTCAGAAATCTCAAGAGAAATATCGTTGTTCTCATACTAGCTAAAGTGTAGGTGAGGCACAGAGTCGTGCAAGGTGTGCACAGGCCAATCGAAGCCTTGGATTTTATAAATACAGAAGGAAGGTTGTAGGACCACTATTTCAAGGAGTGCATAGGGTCGGAGACTCAAATAACCGAAGGTTATTTGAAGATTTGCTGCAAGGAGTGCACAGGGTCGGAGACTCAAATAACCGAAGGTTATTTGAAGATTTGCTGCAAGGAGTGCAAGTAGGGATCCTTTTGGGAAGCTGGAGTTTACAAGTGAAAGATCAAGAAGGATAACACCTTTGAAGTGCTCAAAGGGAGACCGAGGGTAAAACCATCATATAGAAGTTAAGTTTAGTAGGGAAAACATTGATTTGTTTGGACAAAAGTCATTGAGGAGTGCATCTGGTGGTCATAATTCTCAATGGAGAACTCACAAAATCGTGAGGATCGTAGGATCCAGATGAGCTGCGAGGTGGTTAGGAGTTGGATGAATTTGCCACCCTGACATCAAGACTCAACATGGATCATTGATTGTGGTCTGTCTAATCCATCAGATCATTTCAGGAATTTAGGATCCGTAAGTCCGGAGTGCAGGCCAAAACCCTTGGTCATTCAAACTCCCGGTTCGTGAAAGGGATTATCAACAGTGGAATTTTGGAATTTCAGTATTTCGGAGTTTGACATACCGAAAAATTTGTAGACAAAGGATTGGGACCCTTGACATTGAAACCCCCAAAGTTGTGAAACGTGATGTGCCTTTGGTGTGAAACATCGACATTTCGGTATTTTAGAACCCCTGATGACAAGGAGCCGGGGCACTTTGCAGTCAAAACCCTGAAGGCGCGAAACACGAAGTGTGAGCGGAGTGAAATTTTGGCATTTCTTCTTTTCAGGGTCCGGGAAGTAGAGGAGTTAAGTGATTTTTGGAAACCAAGAGTTTCAAACTCCCGGTACATGAAATCCCGAAAAAGGGTCTCTATTTCGGAATTTGGGAATTGGTGTGGCAAGTGAGTTGGGATTGAGAATCGTGAACTCCCAGTACGCGGAGTCCTAAAAGGCCATTGATCGTGCATTCCATGGGACGTTGATCCTATTTTGGTATTCTGACATTTCAGAATTTGGGGAATCGTAAGGTAAGAGGAACAATCATTGGGTCATTCACTCAAGTCCCAAAAGGATGAATTTTGTGGCAATAGGCAGTGTGCATTGGAGCGGTCAAACCTCATTGACAATTCACATTTTGGCATTTGTCAAGAGCTGGGGAGATATATCAAGACTCTACAACTCCTGAAACCTGAAGTCCTTTGTAGCTCAAACAAAGGGTTTGATTAACCCTTGGCATGGTTTTAGTGAATATCTTGTGTGGATCTCGGGTTGAGGGAAGGGGGTATGCGTTAGTGTGGTATCAGATCTCAGAAAAAATTCTTTGCTTTCTATAGTAGAGAGAAGGGAGGAAATTTTACAGTCATGCTGCCAAGAAGAAGAGACAGGAAAATACCTGATCCAGAGGAGGAAACAGAAATACCGAGAAGAAGAAAGAGGAAAATACCTGATCCAACAAGGGAAAGAGAGTTGCATGAATTATGTCCCAGGATTGATGCTATGGAGATAGCACAGAGGCAAAAAGTTGACACTAGATATATCAACGAGGTTGAAAGTGAAAATGAAGATGGAAACAAAGGGGAAGAAGTTGCAGTCGAAGATGTTGTAGATGAACGCCTATTCAGGGTTGTTGTAAGGATAGGTTCTAGAGAAAAAATGGACATTCGAGTGTACGAAGGAAACTTGGATGTTGAAGAACTTCTAGACTGGATTAGAGCTCTAGACAAATACTTCGACTATGAGGATGTCGAGGAAGATAAGAAAGTCAAACATGCCATTACTAGACTTAAAGGGCATGCAACACTATGGTGGGATGAACTGCAGGCTGACAAACGTTGTAAGGGCAAGCAGAAAATCAAAAGCTGGGATAGAATGGTTGTAAAGATGAAAGCCAAATTTATACCTAGGGATTATCAAATCACTATGTTTCAGAGGATGTAGAATTTGAGACAGAAGTTGATGTCAATAAAAGAATACACTGAAGAATTCTACAAGATAAACATTAGAGTAGGTCATCGGGAAAGAAATGATGAAAAAGTTGCTAGGTACATGAATGGTATGCGATATGAAATTCAAGATGAGATGAGCATGATAACCATTCGGACTATGGAAGATGCTTATCAGGTGACTCTAAAATCTGAAGAGAAGCTGAGCCAAAAGCAAGGTCAAAGAGGATGAGGAAGAAGTCAAAGTAGAGGAAAGACAATTGTCGAAGGAAAAACTCAGAAACCTAAAGAAGAGGAGAAGAAACCTCAAACTCAACCTGAGAGAGGAGGAAGCTCACAAGGAAGGTAATATGCTGATAGAAATACTTTTCCTCGAGCCTGAGGAAGAGGAAGAGGTAGAGGAGGTGAAGTGAAATGCTTTGTCTATGGAAAAATCGGATATAAATCCTATGAGTGTCCAGATAGGAAGAAAGACGGTGGTGAAACTCACATTGTCGAAGCTCAAGGATGGAATGTTAAGGTAGAATACATTGAGGTTGGAAGATATTTGATGATGAGGAAAGTTCTCTTGAAGCTAGAGAAGGAGGTAGAGAACCCAGCGCAAAGAAACAGTCTGTTTCAGACTACTTGCAAAACCAAAGATAGGGTATGCAAGGTCATAGTGGATAGTGGTAGCATAGACAATCTCGTATCTACAGAGATGGTAGAAAAGATGGAGCTAGAGAATGTTGCACATCTAACCCCATACAAAGTTTTGTGGCTACAAAGAGGACATCAGGTAAATCTAACTAAAAAATGTTTAGTTGAATTTAAAATAGGAGGATATAAAGATGAAATATTATGTGATGTCATTCCCATGGATGTTTTTCATCTATTGTTGGCTAGACCATGTCAATATGAC
>JASDQU010686777.1:4050-16123 GCA_032191745.1 Picea mariana
ATCAACATTGTTCATGTTTTCAATTGACTTCTTTGTTCCATATTTCAATTGATTTACGTGTTCAAGTTAGATATTTATAAGAATAGCAAGGTTAACACCAAATATTCATAGTGCACAAACATATCTGGGTTTGTTTATCCTACGATAAACCTTTTTCCTCTCATTCATGTGATGATAACATATGTTGAGGTTGCATGTCAAATAGTTCCAATGTAAATACTCTTATTATGAAAAGATTTCTTTATGAATTCTTAGTAAAGATGTCAAGTTTAGATGCTTCCTAATTGAATTTCGAATCCGTGTAACTTGGATGTACATGTATATACACGTTTAGAGAGTCATATTTTAGGTATCAATTCCCATTAGGTGAATAGTTCATTTTCTATGCTAGAAGACTGTTAAAGAGGTTTGCTTTTGCATATTTCATTTCCTAGTACTCCTATTTTTTGTAATATTGACTACATATGTCATGTCCTATGACCTGATGGCCATATCCTCTATGCATGGACACGAATGTGATACATCATTCCAAATTGCATTTATTGTAACCAAAAATATAATTTACAATTTTAAGGTCTAAGTTTATACCCACTAGAATATTTATGGTCTTATTTGTACCCAATAGTTAACACTTAAGCTCAGTGGGTGTTTTTTCCATATAGTTCTAAGGCATAATCTATGGTCAATATTTATTACAAAATTATATGTCCCTTAAATTTTTTATAAGCCAACAAAAATATAAGGGATAAAAGTGACCTATTTTCCTTGGAAAGGGGTCATTTTTGGGTACAAATGGATGATTAAAGAGGAAGTCATGTATGGAATGCGACTTATTAATATTATTATACTTTTGGAGTTATTGATGAATAGAATTATGTGCGCTCCTATTTAGGAATATCCTATGATGAACTTGTTTGAAGGGTCCTTTTATTATCAATGAATCAATAATAAAGAATCCATAATAGAAGTGTTAGACAAAAGATTAATATCTCATGAGATTGATAGAAGTGGTTATCAAGATCAACACATATGAACTTTGTGGTGAAATATCATCAAACCTGATAGAGTGATATGTAAGAGTGTATAGTGAGAAACTTGACAAACACAATCTTTGATGCTTGTAGCGTTGTCTAGAGGATGGGAAAATTATGTTTCTTTTTCCAAATATGTTTAATGAGTATATTTCAGTTTAATGAATATATTTTCCTATTATTATATATGGTTTGATATCTTATCAAAAAAATCGCAAAGACTCTACAAGGTTTTATAATTCAGTAAAAGATTCACCAATATTTTACAAGATTTTATAAAATAGTAAAAGATTAGCCAAAAAATTATATATACATATTATATTATTGATGAAATAGCCTTTGAATTTTCCTATGTATCATAGGGATTTTCCCATTTATTATACATATAAATTTATGGGGTTCTTAAAATTATCCCACTAATAATTTTTGTTTATAAATAATGAATGGTTTTTCTTTTGGATGTTGTTATCTTAGTGACTATGGTTATAGATGATGACCTCCCAGCCTAAAAACCCACAGATGCAGAGTTTTGAATTAACTTTGTTGCAACTTTACCCTTGAGCTACACTCAATTCTTCATTCGAGCCCAACTCCTCTAACTATACAGAGGCGCTTAACCTAAGCCCTCATATTACACTAAGCTCATGTATCAAAATCCCAAATACTTGTTACATCTGGGCACTAAGCCCTATCCTCCACACCACCATATGTTGTAACATTGTGCCAAATCTACACCGTCAGCTCCTGCGTACAATCACTTAACCTACAACATGACCTCGAGACATGACCAAGTGCCCAATTATCCTTAGGAATTGATATTCCCTTTTAACGAACGATCATACAGATTCCTCCACGATCATGATTGAAATGAACCACCATTCTGATCAGATGACCCTGCTTTAACCTTGATTTGATATGACAGTCGGATTGAGGTCTCATATTATAACCAATACTTAGAGCATCAAACTCCCTTTGTCAGAGTTTAGTCGAGCCACACCACTTCAATGGATCCACTTCGATAGTTCTTGAATTTGATGAATTGGACCACTTCGATGGGTCTAAGTCATTGATCACTCTTGATCAACGATCACGATCCACTTGCCTTCATTCCTCTACGAACCTGATCTTGACGGATCAATAACCACGTGTCTCTTCCTGAACCGTTGATCTACACAACCTCGAATAGATCTCCATCGTCGATCTAGAAACTCTGAATACTTTGATTCGACAAGCTATGACCACTAGAACACCTCTACGTGTCTACCTCTTAACTGTCAATTTGGTCGCTCCAAACAGATCCCCGTCGTCGGTCAGGGTATCTCTTCTGCTGAATCTTCCGATTGTGGATGACTCCAATAGTCACCTCATTCCAATAGGACACCACCACGTGTATTATTTAGGACTATTGATTTGGAAAGGTGCCTGTTCTAGGTTTAATCGCCATTGTTGGTCTTGATCCAATCTTCATTGTGGATCAAAATAACTTTGATCGGAGTATGCCTTAAGCTATGTACTCCGACGATCTAACTGCAAAAGTCTTTATATTGTCGCTCCTTTGACGTATCAAATTTCGATCATAGAACTAACTCTTTCCATTGATCTGGATGTACCCCACTCCAGATCTAATCTCAACCGTCCAAATGAAAATGAGAACCCCGGTCTAATAAATCAACGACCACGAATTAACTTGGATTTAATCCAATGGTTGTTGTTCCTCAATGCCTACAAAGGGATTTGATCCATGTTCTTCGAAGGTAATTTTCACCTCAATTTCCTTGCACATAGAGTAAGGATTAAACTCGGTTCACCCCAGATTTCATTCTTATTCATTGTTAACTCGAACCCGATTATCTTAAGTCAGGTTCTTGATCCTCCATCCTATGAATTGAGGATTTTTAACATGGTTTTAAACTTTGAACCCTGCACAACACTTAGGAAAATTCTGATTTGGACTTAATAACTTAACAAAAGGACATTAATACAATAAAAGGATATTCAATATCACATTGACACATAGAGCCCATAAACACACAAAATTATATTAATGAATATGTACACAATTTACACAATACCTTCAACATTCATGACCAGATATACATTCAATTGGCTTATGCTAGGTCTTTTGTCCACACTTGACCTTTCACACTCACACTCTTCCTTTCTCTGTCTAACTCGATCTGATATGATTCCTTTTGATGTCCATAGGCTTACAAAATACAAAAGGAAGAATAAACTTCCTGATCTATTCAGATCCAAAAAATATGTAATTACCCTAAGATCTCTCAGATGCACAATATCCTCAATCACTCCTAAAATCTCTATTCATTCCTAGGTTATCTCTAGGTCTCCATTCTTCGAGATCTGCTAAACCAAGGAAAATTTGATTACATTCTCATTTTAATAAACCCTATCTAACACAAGACTTCTAGAACTTAAACAAAACATAGGAATTGCAATAATTTCAAGTTTAGGGATCCCATTCCCTTAGTAAATGAATGATTGTTTACACTCCATATTTGTCTTCATTGCATAGGTAGTTTGTTGCTTCCTTTGTTACATGAGTTCTTTCTTGAATTTTTGAGTTATTTTTGGCATTCTCCTGGTTATCCTCATCCTTCTTATTGTCTCTCAAGATAATCTTCCGATTTGCATTTTTTTGCTGGGTATGTAATAGAATTCCATCTTCAAAAGACAATCCTATGTCTTGAACTTCAATTTATCCCTTCACCATGTTGCAATTAAGCATTCTTGGATGCTATGTGTTTGCAACTACTATGCAATCTTCTCCTTCTTTAGGATTATCTAGCCATTCTTCCAACAACCTCAGTTTTTCCACATAATCCATTAACATTATATCTGAATGTTGTCCTTCAATTTATTTATCCTCAAGGTTGTCTTCATGAGCCATCTTTGTATGGTTCACTGTTATGACAGGTTCTTGCAATTGTTCTCCTATGGATGCATTTGTCCACTGTGTGTGATTTCCACTTTGATTGTATTTATAAGACAATTCTGTAACATAATTTTGATTATGTTCTTCCTCTATTTTCATGACAGTTTCCCTTGAATTTCCTTTATCTACAATATTTGCAAAACTTGCATTCACACACAAATTATCAATTTTAAAAACACAAGACCCCATGGTCTCATTTGATGTTTCTGACATCATCCTCTTATAATGATATGAAATTTCCTGACAATCCATGAGACTATCAACATGTCTGTCATCAACATCTTCATCACCATCCTCTCCAAGGAATGATCCTTACTCTGGTTCACAGAAGTGAACTTCTTCTCTCAATGACCTTTGTCTAAGCTCAACTCTTCTGAGTTTCTCTTCCTTCAATGAAACATTCAATCTGTGCCTCTTCTTCTTCCTAAGCTTTTCCTTTGTCCCAAGCTACTCACACTCTCTTGAGAAATTCTATTGTTCTCCTTACTTCCAATCCTCAGTTGGAAGTGTTTACAACATCCCTTGTTGCGAGGTTATTTCTTCCATAAGATTCTTTCAATATCTTATTTCATCTTTGATCAACACCACCAATTTTTGACACTAAGCCTTGATTAACATTTATAAGTGTTGTAACTTGCATGGTAGAGCCTACCGATCATGGGTACCCTATTTAGCACCTTGCTTTCCATTTTGGCACCCATGTTGAAGTTTTCCATAGGATCGAGAGCCCTATTAGCCCCACCACGACTTTGGGTTGAAGCTTCATGAATTCTTCTCAATCCGTTTCTATCCATCCCTTGCAGAGCTCCCACATCTATGTTTTGATTTGTATTGTTGTATTGCATGTTGCTACTTGCACTTTTGAGCCTAATGCCAACTATATTTCTGCATTCTCTTTATCTACTCTCCTTTTCATCTATTTATTCTACATCCCGTAACCTTATCCCTGGAGGAAACATGTTGATGAGTGTCCACATCCTGCACATCCTTCCTACATCTTGTTTTTCATAGGTATGTTCTATGCACTTGGAACTAGTTGCTTTCCTTGAAACACACATTTTATCCATTGTGTTAGCACTGAGAGTCACCCTCAGACTGCAAGATGATAAGCCCAATAGCCATAAAAATAAAAGTAAAAGAATTAAAATGGTTTGAGAAGGTGGATCAATGAGATTGTAGAGAGAAGAAAAGATAACAGACGTAACTACAAATCAGTTAGGTGCCATTGTGCTATGGAGTCATAAGTATCGTGGATAAGGAAGGCATGTAAACTGCCTATCAGATAAAAGGATTAATGTGGTGATGAGGAGAAGAAGACATAAAATGTATGGTGAACCATGAAAGATGGGCATGATAACAACAAATCCTCCATCGCCTCAAGGATCCATAAATAAGAGAGATTACATCCAGACAATGAGAAAAACAAAGAAAATCTGATGAACCATGAAAGATGGGCATGATAGCAACACAACCTCCATCTCCTCAGGGATCCATAGATCAAAGAGATTACATTCATACAAGAAGGAAAACATAGAAAATCTGACGAACCATGAAATATGGGAATGACAACAAAATAACCTCCATCGCCTCATGGATCCATAAATCATAGAGATTACATTCAGACAAGAAGGAAAACAAAGAAAATCCGATGAACCATGAAATATGGGCATGATAGCAACATAACCTCCATCGCCTTAGGAATCCATAAATCAGAGAGATTACATTCAAACGAGAAGGAAAACAAAAATAGCGTGTAAACTAAGAATACGTTATGATAAAAATGATTCAAAGGAATCTTCAATAACATATATTTACAATCCAAGCCCTCGGCCATACAAACTAAAAAATTACAAATCCATGCTCCTGAAACTCACTCGGCTCTCTAGACTATGAAGAACACCCCCTTTCACATAATAAAGACTGATCTATTTATAATCAGCTCAGTCCACAACTGCTAGGAGTGTGACCTTGCTATCTCGTTCAATGCTTTCATCTACGCATTCTTCTGTCAGACTGTGCATGTATTCCTTTGTCAAACACAAACTCAGATCTGTATGGGCCTTCCCGCCCTCTGTGGCACTGCAAGCTGAGAGTCTAGTCCTCTCAGCCATGGCTTATACACCTTCTATTTATGGACTGAGATGAGGTTACAACTACCAGTCCTTTTCCATTAACTGAATCCTCCTCGGGATCGGGACGAGGCTCAATGCCTAGGGGGCCACCACATGCTTCTCTTGGATTAGACGCTATATAAGCACATGACTATGGGACCATCAAATGCGGTTTAGATTCACACCACTTTTGAACCGACAATTCACCACCTTCCGCCACGTAGCTCTTTTACTATACCATGGTTTTGATTGTGGGACCACTCAATAATTTTAACGCTAGAGCAAGTTGCGTACCCGCAATGAAGTGTGGTGATCAATCTGGTCGCGATCTGTGATTTGGGAAAGCCCTGCTTAATTTAGCACCACCACTAAAGTTTATCTTCCCTCCAATTCTAGGATCCATTAAAACTGTGCATGGATATGGCGCTAATCTTGGTGCTTGAATAAGAACACTTCCCGGAGGATGATTTGACGAGGTGTCCTGACGTCACTATGCTGACGTGTCGTGAAAAGAGAGGTGACACATGTCGTTGCCAGATGGATTTCATGTGTCATGAAAGATGAGGGCACGACATGTCTGAATTGATGATTGCCACATACTTTGGCACTTCAGAGCTCGAGGGCGGTCTACTTGTAGAGTTGGAGCTCCGAAGTGAATGACGATCATCAATCTGAGGAGGAAACACAACAGGGATTTGTGGACTCCGAGAGAAAATACTTTGGAGGAAGATGGGAGTGAGAGAAGATAAAACTCCAGAAGCCCAGATTCCCTAAATAAATAATGACCATTCGATGGAGAAGGACGCGTGGCGCTTGATCTTTAACTTTGGGAGAAAACACTTCAGATGAAAGTGAGAGGGGAGAAGCTAAAAATCCCTAAGCCTGGATTCCCAAAGAAAATAATGACCATCCAATGGACAAGGACACATGGTGCTTGATCTTTAATTCTGGGAGAAAACACTGTAGATGAAATCGGGAGTGGAGATGTTGAAACTCCTAAAGCCCGAAGTCTCGAAGTAAATAATGATCGTCTGATCTGGAGGGACATGCGACGCTTGATTTGCAATTCCAAGAGAAAGTACTCTAAAGGAAAATGAGAGAGGAAGCCCCAAATTCCCAAAGAAAACTACCACCATTAGATTTGGATGGACATGTGACAACGATTGGTGGACTTCGAGAGAAAACACTCTGGATGAAAGAGAGAGGGGAGGAGCTAAAACTCCTGAAGCCCGGATTCGCGAAGTAAATCATGACCATCCGATGGAGAAGGACACGTGGTGCCTGATATTTAAATCCGAGGCTTATGTCTGGTGCTAGACCTCATGCAACTTTGACATGTCGAATACAAGCGAGCCACTGATCTGAACTGTTCCTGGGATCTTCACCGCTGAAAATTGAACCCGACCGTTGCTTGTATTTTCAACCCGAAATGGGCTTCTTTTGAATGTTGCGTTTGGATTCTTCTATGAATACCATGGACTTGGTCGTCCTGTGGCCCTTTGACAACTATATGTGATAACATTAGCTCCACTAGGGATGGCATGTTCCCTGTGAGCTGCCAAGAATGCACAGTTCCAGTGCCTTAGCTGTTGGGTTGTGGAGTTGAACTCAAAAAACATCCTGCCGAGGACCACAAGATGATATGTACACTATCTACTTGAAAAAAAAGCAAACAAACATGCTCTAGAAGGAGCTTATTTATGTACAAACCTATACTAACTGATTTTTACAATGTGCTAGGTGAAAGCAAACTTCCACCAGAGCCACCCAGACTGTTTGGTAACATAATTCATCTTTTCACTACAAATGATCCAAAAATGGTAAGGGAAGTGTGACAACAGAATGAAAATATATTTTAGAATACTGACAATACCCCCAAATGATGATAAGATGAAAAAGTTTGCAAGCTCCAACGCTTCTGGAAAACTCAACTCCATGTATAACCCCACAGGGTCATAAAATGGGTGATAAAACCTGTTAGATGGGTAACAGAAAGCCTGTTCTTCTTTACAAATGCCTTCCTCCGGTTGAATGTCTGTGGCAAGCACATGTGAGTAGAAGGCCGATACAGGCTTCTGATTCACCTCTCCTTTGCCTGCTTTGGCAACATCTTCTAGCCGATGGCAAGAGATCTCCTCATGTATATCAATGAATGGATTCTTCTCTTTAACCTGATGCTCATTTATAATTGCTAGAGATGAGATGAGTTGCACATTTAGGCCTTCCTTCTCTCCTTCATGTCCCTCCCAATGATCAAGTTCATGATTATCCTACACAAGAACCATGTTACAAGGTTCCAAAGAAGCCATGGACAAGCTCTGCTCTTCATCATCTTCACTAGGATATTTGTCAAGGATTGGTTGTTTTTGGTCAGCATCTAAAGAAACTTCTTCATCATAAGCAGGACTGCCAAAAACCTTTGTTTCAAGATTAGGAATATCCTCTTTAATTTCTTCACAAGAGCAACAAACAAAATCTTTCTTTAATTGTGCAAAGATAGGAAAAAATAGAGAGAAATCTTCCCTAGTTTTTTTAACTAGCTTATCATCTATATTGGCTTCACAGTCAAGAGAAATATCTGTTGCAGAATACACTTTCTCTTTGCCATCAGAATATTCAAATGAGAGATGTTGATCTTTATGAACCTTTAAAACAAAAGATACATCTGATATGATGTTAGATGTTTCTGTGTTATTTCTATCATAGTGAATATCATTCAATACCTCTTGATCTTCATGGCAATTGATTTCTTCCACAATAAATGCTTCATTACAAATATGGTTTTCATGACTAGAAGAATATTTATGAAGCAAAGAAAACTCATCACAACAATTTTCATAAAGATACTCAGCTGAAAAATAATGTTTACAAAATGAATTGAAAGCTGCATGAAAACATGTCAAAGAGGTGATGCTTGCAATGGGAAGAGATCAACACTAATCATGAGTAAACCCCTCTAATGAATACCTGAAAATCTTAATCTGAAAATCTTCATGCACTATATGAAGTCGATGAATAAAATCATGAAAATCCAGCAAATGTTCAGCCGATACCTCCCACTCTTCTACTCGAAATCTAGGAAGGCTACTTTCCCAATCATTTTTACTGGGCACTGGATTAGGGAAACCAACTATCCTTGAAAAATCAAGGAAAGCATACCTCTGAGATAAAATCTTGTCCATTTCAAACCAATGGAGTCGTCAATAGATTTTCAAACAATGGATTCTCCATGGTGAAAGATAAGTAGTCAGAATAATATGTCCAGCTTTAGTTCACCATCTAAAACTGGATCTATTTGTTGTTGTTATCCTAGTTAAGATGTATTCACTTCCATCCTTGACAACGACGCCATTAATGTTAGCACTGAGAGTCAACCTCAGACTGCAAGAGGATAAGACCAATACCCATAAAAATAAAATTAAAAGGATTAAAATGGTTTGAGAAGGTGGATCGGTGAGATTGTAGAGAGAAGAAAAGATAACAGACGTAACTGCGAATCAGTTTGGTGCCATTGTGATATGGAATCATAAGAATCGTGGATAAGGAAGAAATTTAAACTGCATATCAAACAAAAGGATTAATGTGTTGATGAGGAGAATAAGACATAAAATGTATGGTGAACCATGAAAGATGGGCATGATAACAACATATCCTCCATCGCCTGAGGGATCCATAAATCAGAGAGATTACATCCAGACAATGAGAATAACAGAGAAAATATGACGAACCATGAAAGATGGGCATGATAGCAACATAACCTCCATCGCCCCAGGGATCCATAGATCAGAGAGATTACATTCAGACAAGAAGGAAAACAAAGAAAATATGACGAACCATGAAAGATGGGCATGACAACAACATAACCTCCATCGCCTCAGGGATCCATAAATTAGAGATATTACATTTAGAAAAGAAGGAAAACACAGAAAATATGACAAACCATGAAAGATGGGTATGATAGCAACAAAACCTCCATCGCCTCAAGAATCCATATATCAGAGAGATTACATTTAGACAAGAAGGAAAATAGAAATAACATGTAAACTAAGAAGACGGTCTGATAAAAATGATTCAAAGGAATCTTCAATAACATATATTTACAATCCAAGACCTTAGGCATACAAATTGAAAAATTACAGAGCCCTGCTCCTAAAACTCACTCGGCTCTCCAGCCTATGAAGAACACCCCCTTTCACATAATAAAGACTGATTTATTTATAATCAACTCAATCGATAACTTCCAGGAGTGTGACCTGGCTATCTTGTCCAATGCTTTCGTCTGCACATTCTTCTGTCAGACTGTGCATGTATTCCTTTGTTAGAGGTAAACTCAGATCAATATGGGCCTTCCTGCCCTCCATGGTACCGCATGCTAACAATCTAGTCCTCTCGGCCATGGATTCTACACCTTCTAGTTATGGACTGAGCTGAGGTTACAACTACCAGTCCTTTTCCATTATCTGAATCATCCTTGGGATCGAGACGAGGCTCAATGCCTAGGGGGCCACTACACATTGCTCTTGGATTATAGGCTATATAATCATGTGATTGCAGGGCCTTCAAAGGAGGTTTGGATTCACACCACTTTTGAGCCCGCAATTCACCACCTTCCACCACGTAGCTCTTTTACTATACCACGGTTTTGATTGCGGGACCGATCAATAATTTTAACGCTCGAGCAAGTTGTGTCCCCGCAATGAAGCATGGCCGTCGATCTGGTCGCAATCTACGATCTGGGAAAACCTCGCTTAATTCAGTGCCACCAATAAATTTTATTTGCCCGCCAATTCTAGGATCCATTAAAACTGCGCATGGAGATGATGCTAATCTTGGCGCTTGAATAAGAACACTTTCGGGAGGATGATCTGACGAGGTGGCCTGACGTCACTATGCTGACTTTTCATGAAAAGAGAGGCGACATTTTTGATGTCAGATGGATGTTATGTGTCATGACAGATGAGGGAGCCACATGTATGAACTAAAAACTGCCACGTACTTTGGCACTTCGGAGCTCAGGGGCAGTCTGCATGTAGAGCTGGAGCTATGAAGTGAATGACGACCATCAATTTGAGGAGGAAACGTGGCAAGGATATGCAGACTCCAGGGGAAACTACTTTGGAGGAAGACAAGAGCGGGAGAAGATAAAACTCCTAAAGCCCAGATTCCCGAAGTAAATAATGACCGTCCGATGGAGAAGGATGCGTGGTGCTTGATCTTTAACTTCGAGAGAAAACACTCTGGATGAAAGCGAGAGGGGAGAAGATAAAACTCCCAAAGCCCGGATTCCTGAAGTAAATAATGACCATCCAATGAAGAAGGACGCGTGGCACTTGATATTTAATTCTGGGAGAAAACACTCCAGATGAAATCGGGAGTGGAGATGCGGAAAATCCCGAAGTAAATAATGACTGTTCGATCTGGAGGGACATGCGACGCTTGATCTGCAATTCTGGGAGAAATTGCTCCAGAAGAAAATGAGAGGGGAAGCCTCAAAGTCCCGAAGCAAACTACCACCGTTATATTTGGATGGACATGCA
The DNA here is from genome assembly GCA_032191745.1 of Picea mariana. NCBI lineage: Eukaryota > Viridiplantae > Streptophyta > Pinopsida > Pinales > Pinaceae > Picea > Picea mariana. Next base: position 15,683 of record JASDQU010686777.1, read on the forward strand.
AAAACGATTGGTGGACTTCGGGAGAAAACACTCTGGATGAAAGAGAGAGGGGAGGAGCTAAAACTCCCGAATCACGGATCCTTAAGTAAATCATGACCGTCCGATGGAGAAGGACACATGGTGCCTGATATTTAACTCCAAGGATTCTTTCTGGCGCTAGACCTCATGCAACTTTGATATGTCGAATACAAGCGAGTCACTAATCTGAACTGTTCTTGGGATCTCTGCCGCTGAAAATTGAACCCGACCGCTGCTTGTATTTTCAACCCGAAATGGGCTGCTTTTGAATGTTGCATTTGGACGCTTCTATGCAAGCCACAGACTTGGTCGTTCCAAAACCCTTTGACAGCTATATGTGATAACACATTGTATCATGAAATTATTTTATTATTTTTTAGGATTTTAGAACATGGAAAAGACAAAAAAAACAAATGTTTTAAA
>JASDQU010686778.1:13400-39566 GCA_032191745.1 Picea mariana
ATATATAATATATAACTTTTGTCATCATCCCTTTAACTAATGGCATTGTCTAATTGTTCTATGAAATGGTTTTTTTCTTCGAAATCTGGTGATATAAATTTACACAAATCAAACAAATATCACCAAAAAAAACCATCATTTTATATAATGTTTAACCTACAACTTTAACTAATTACTTAAACTTGAACAATATTTAAAATAAATTATAAAAAAAAACAATTAATATTATAACCTGATATACATTAACTAAACTTAGACTTTTACTTTGGGTTACCCACTCTTTTTCATCATTAAAAATAATTCTTATTAAAATAACCATATATAATAAGTCATCTTGTATTCTTCATCGTTCAAAACAACTTCTATTTAAATATAAAGAGAAATTTAGGAAATATAAATATGGATAAAAAGATTAGGTAATTGTACTTATAACCATAGTTTAATATGTTTGACAAATTTACAAAAGATTTATATTTAGTATATTTGACTAATTTATAAAAAAATATATATCTAAATATAATATAATATAATATTATATTTTATATATATATATATATATATATATATATATTTGACTAATTTCCAAAAAAAATTATATTTAATTAAAAATTTGAAACCTTATTTCAAAGAAAATTTATATTTAGTTAAAAATTTGAAACCTTATTTTGTATTTAATAGAACATAAAATTTTCTTAAACAAATATATAACATTTATGTTTTCTTTATAACCATGTATCATCCACGTTTTCTTTGTAACCATGTGTCATCCAAACTTTCACTTTGGGTTAGTTCTTGGCACACTATGCTCTCTTGATTCATTACCTATGCATCTTCCTATCTTTGCATTCTATGATTTCTCATCATTGTTCATATTTTATTCGTTAGGTTTTTTTATTCATTTATATATTAATATTATTATTTTTTTTAATAAAATTGATAATTTATATAATGTTAATATTAAATTAGAAAATTAAGAATTCCACTCATATCACATACTTCTAAATATTGGGTATAACAATTTCCTTAGAGGGCAATTTTATTCAAAACTATTTACATAATTTAGCTTAATTGAATTCACTTGTTTAACAAATTAGTCTTTATATCTTTATGAGTACATAATTATTATTATATGAGGAAAAATATTTATGTTTAGTTATAAATTTGAGATAATGTTTCATATTTTTTGATATTAAATGTAAATTTATCAATAATAATGTTTAATTTACTAATAACATTGAATGTTTAATCATATCCATTTTTACGATTCTCTAATTCCTCTATTTTTTGTCTCAAATATTTTAGTTCTTGATTTCCTGTACCTCTTATTCTTGCTCTTCTCCTTTGCAATGACATTCCTCCAAATTGTATGTGTCTTACCAACATCTACAGACCTCACACTCGTTTTGTAACCCCACTTGATTTTCAACACTGTTGCTAAGCAACCACCACGAACATGTATTTTGTACCATGTCTCATAAAAGGAGACCAGGTGCCATTCCTAGAGAAGAACTGGGCTCTCATACCAACTGTTGTAGGGAGACTCTGGTTGAAACACACAAACAGTTACAACATGCACCCTGCTACAAAATACACAGCGGAAAAGAAAAACAAAAATGCTATTGTCGAAAATAATAAGGAGAGCCTTTAACAAACTTAATACTGAAACACCAATGAGATGTAACTCTGGTTTTATTGATTCAAAGAAAAATAAAAAGGTTACATAACATCGTGATGGAATGGTTAGACAATAAGAAGCTCTGGTAATTTGTGTTACTGTTACAGAAGTGAAATCGTTAGGAGAGTATTTCTCCTGCATCAGTACATTGAGACTCTATTCCATCCTTCCCGTCACGCGTTCATTCATGGAATCTACTTCTTCAATGTGTTCTTCACAACCTCTCTACTTGTTGTTAACCAATCCCTTCTTTTGTGATGAACCAAATTTTCCTCTTTCTTGAGCCAAACCCCTTCTCCATCACGTCCATGCCTCTTTGAATTACTTCCTTCACCTCTGAATCGATTCATCTTCCATTGACAAGAATGGACAATTACCAAAACTGTTTGGGAAGTTCACCTCCCTCTTAGCGTTAACAATCTTCCTTTTGGGAGAGATATCTTGACCTAACTATGGTTGAGACTCAACACGTGTTAATGCCAATGTGGAAAGTCCACAAGAATTTTAACAATGTTATTGTAGGAGGAAATTCAAAAAAAAGTTAACGGAATCCATATTCCACAGGAGTTCCAACATGTGTTTCAACACGAGTTTCAACATGATTTTTAGCATAATTTTCAACATACACAAGAGTAGATGCATGAGTAACAACAAATCGAATTCATAGTGAATTGAATAAATAGAATGGACCACTAACATAGTCCTTATTCGACTTATTGCTTGATTTGCAGAATCAAAATATTTTTGTGTGATGCGGATTGCTTGAGCCCAAGGATGCTCCTACATTAGACACCCCTTGTAAGAAAAAACATGATCTCTAGCTCATGTGCAGATTAATGCTGAGGTGAAGAGTTCTGCACACATGCTGACTGATCTTCATTCACCCACGATGCATCATCTGCCCCTTTATTCTTCCACTTGATTAAATATTCCATGTACTCATTCCAACGAGTCTTCTTACCAACTCATGTAGCAAGAATTTCTTCAATATGATCCTCTGATTTAATTGGTATATGTTGTTCCCATTCGCTGAGGGTAACCTCATATACTCTTTTGTCCCCTTCATGAAACTCATAGAGGTCAGAAACATTGAATGTAGGAGATATGTCAAACTTCTCTAGAAGTTCCATCCGATAAGAATTATCAGAGATCTTTTTCAGAATTCGGTATGGACCTATCTTCTTATAATTGAGTTTATTATATGTGCCTCGAGGAAATCACTCCTTCCTCAAGTGATTCATGACCAACTCACCCTCTTGGAATACCTTCCGTCTCCTATGTTGATATTCTCTTTGTTTATAATATTCATTGTTGGTTTGCTAATTTCTTCTTTACATGTTCTTGTAATTCATGCATACTGTCCAAAAAATCATTCGCATCAGCACTCTTCTTTCCTCCCAAATATGGAAATGCAACCAAATATACCAAACCTTTTGGCGATTGTCCATAAACAATATGAAATGGACTATTTCTCGTAGATCTATTCATCAAATCATTATATGTGAACTTAGCTTGGGCTAATGCCAAATCCCATTGACTAGGATTCTCTTCAATGAAACTTCTCAACAAATTTCCTAGACTCTTGTTCACTACTTCTGTCTGACTATCCATTAGAGCATGATATGCCAAACTGTATAAAAAATATGAGCCTAATCGTTTCCAGAGTGTCCTCCAAAAATTCCCAAGGAATCTTGTATCTCGATCTAAAGTAATGCTCCGTGGTAATCCATGCAATCTAACCACCTCTTTGAAAAATAATGAAGCTAGCTCACTAGCATCACTAGTCTTTTTACATGCTATAAAGTGTGTCGTTTTTGAAAATCTATCAATAACTACCATTTTTGAGCCATGTTTTCTCTATGTCATAGGTAATCCAATGAAAAAATCCATACTGATATCCTCCCAAGGTCCTTTGGGTACTGGTAATGGAGTATAGAGTCAAGTCATGTTCTAACTTTTTCCTTTGGCTAGTTGACATATCCTACAACCTTCAACAAACTTTCGGACATCTTTATTAATGTTGGGACAAAATATCTCTCCTTCACCAAGGATGCAATCTTATCAATCCCAAAATGTTCTCCTAAATCACCAGTATGAAACTCTTTAATGAGATTTAACCTTATTGAACTTCTGGGAATACATAACTGTTGGTTTTTAAATGAAAACTCCTCTTGGATATGGTAGTCTAGATACAATGTTATGTATAAACTCAAAGGATCCTTACACACCTTCCAAGCTTATGAGAAATTTGCATCTTCTTCATACAATGTCTTTAGACAATTCATATTTACCACTTCTACTGACATGGTATTTAGTGTGTTTTCCTATGAATTAATGCATCAACTACCTTATTAGACTTCCCTGGCTTGTGTTTCAACACAAAAGAATAACTTTGCAAGAATTCTACCCATTTAGTATGTTTTTTATTCAACTTAACTTGGTTGTTAATGTACTGTAGAGATTTGGGATCGGTGAACAAAACAAACTCCTTCAGCAGTAGATAATGTCACCATTTCTTCAAAGCTTGCACAATAGCATAAAATTCTTGATCATAAAGAGAGTACTTCTTTATGGACTCATTCAACTTATCGCTAAAAAATGAAATGGGTATGCCTTCTTGACTTATAAATTCTCCAATTGTTTTTCTGCTAGCGTCACAATCAACTTGAAACACTTTATTAAAATATGGTAATGCTAATACTAGCTATGTTGTTACCCTTTTCTTCAATTCTTCAAAAGACTTATATGTTGTTGCAATTCACTAAAACACTCCCTTTTTAATACATTCTATAAGAGGTGCACATATTTGGCTAAAGTTCCTAATGAATTTCTGGTAGAATTCTGCCAATCCATGGAAGCTCCTCACAATGAATGTGCATCTTGTTGTTGGCCATTCGATAATAGCCTTCACTTTCTAAGGGTCCATTTTAAGTTCTTCCTTTGAAACCACACAACCCAGGTACACCAATTCTCGTTGCATGAATGTACACTTCTTCGGGTTTATCAATAGTTTTTCTTCCTTCAAGCATTGTAGTACTTCCCTCACATGCTCAACATGCTTTGTTCTACACTTGCTAAAATTCAGTATATCAGCCAAATATACAATCATGAACTTACCCAAAAATGGCTTCAATACTTCGTTCATCAATCTCATGAACATGTTGGGCGCATTAGTTAACCCGAACAACATCAATAACCATTCAAACAATCCATATTTTGTCTTGAATGAACTCTTCCATTCGTCACCTTCTCTGATTCAAATATGGTGATAACCACTCTTCAAATCAATTTTTGTAAAATATTTAGAACCACTTAGGCAATCCATAAGTTCATCCATTTTGGGAAATGGAAATTGATACTTGATAGTGATATTGTTTATAACACGTGAATCAATGCACATTCACCATTCCCCTGTTTTATTGGGTGTCAACACTGCTAGTACTATGCAAGGGCTCAAGCTCTCATGAATCAACCCTCGTTCAAGCAATTCCTGCACTTACCGACTTACTTCTTCACTCTCTGATGCATTCATCCTGTAAGGTGATTTATTAGGTAAACTTGATCCAGACATTAAATCAATTTGATGAGAAATACTTCTCACTAGAGGCAATCCCTTTGGCAGATCATTAGCAATAATCTCCTTAAATTCATCCATCAATGAATTTATTTCTATATGTACAACATTTGTCTCCTCTACACTTTTCACTTATTTCAGAATCACTGCTAAACAAAATTCTGATTTTATTTCTTCCTGTAAAAATTATTTAGTAGAATATAACATGATTTTATTGTTGCTTGTGTTTATATCAACACAATTTATTGATGTTACTACTTTATTTTCCAGCATTGGTGTTAATTTATATCATTGTTCATCTTTCTTGAACTCATATGTGTTTTCCTTACCATCATGGTGAACTTGTCGATCAAATAACCATGGTATTCCCAGGAGTATGTGGCATGCATCCATATCAATAACGTCACATAACACCTGCTCCCAGAAACTCCCTATTTGAAAATTCAATAAACATTTCTCAGTCGCAGTCACTTGCTGTCCCTTGTTCAACCAAGAAATATGGTAAGGGTTCGGATGGTTCAACCTCGTCAAGATTAGTTAATCCATGACTTCATTGGATACCAAATTTTCTGTACTTCCTCCATCTATAGCCAGGTTACAACATTTTCCTTGAACCTTACATTTTGTTTTAAAAACTTTCTCTTGTTGTTCTGGTTCCTTTGCCTCTTTTGGTTCAGATTAAGAAACACCCTCCAGAACAACAAATTCTCACCTTGTTCTTTCTGAAGAAAAGTTACATTTTCTCCAACTACTGAAGCTTCGTCAGCCTGTGTGACTTGTGTCTATGCTTTACCTCTTCTCCCTGAAGTTTTCATTTCTAGACATTCAAACTTCTTGTGTCCCTCTATACCATAGTGATAAAAATTAATTACATACATGCCCTTTCATTTTCTGAATCCTCCCTTGTTTCTACCAGCACTACTTCTTTTTTTTCCACCTTGACCACTAGTATATTCTGCTTCCCTTTCGCTACCTTTAGTAGTCCATGTTTTACCTCATCCTTTGGAACCTCTTCCTCTACCTCTAGGTTGTATTTTCCTCTCAAATTTTTCTTCGACCTTCAAGGAAACTTGATAAGCTTCATCAACAATGAGGAAATAGTGTGTGCTCATTTCATCTTGAATTAAATACTTTAACCCATTTACATACATCGCAACTCATTGGAATTCTAGTTCTTTTAGGCATACTCTGAGTGAAAACCTAAATAACTCTTCAGTGTATTAACGAACAAGTGTCTCCCTTTATATGAGGTTTTGGACATGTAAGAACAAATTATACTAGTAATCAACATGAATCAATTTCTCTTTAATCTTGGTAACCATATTCTTCCAAGTTCTGATTTTCTCCAACTGATTATTCACTCTATCCTTATGCAGCATATCCCACCATAGTGTTGCATGGCCTTTCAGTTCTGTAACACAAAATCTTGTCTGATTTGGATCCTGAAAATTTTCATACTCGAAATATCTTTCGAGTTCTCCAATCCAGTCAACGAGAACATCAACTCTCATACTACCATCATAACATGAAACCTAAACCTTTGCACAACCCTTGTTACTCAAATATGAAATCATCCTAACTACTGGGTCTCTTTCATCACCATCCTATTCTTCTTTGATTTCTTCTTCTAGCTCTGAGTACACTTCATCATATCCATTCATACGATTCTCCAAATCCTCTATTATTCATCTCAAACCTTTCATTTATTGATTTCCTACAACGCATCTTCCTACTCCTCTCCTTTGCGACGACATTCCTCCAAATTGTATGTGTCTTACCAACATCCACAAACCTCACATTGGTTCTGTAACCCAACTTGAATTTCAACACTCTTGCTGAGAAACCACCACAAATATGTATTATGTACCCTATATCACAAAACAAGACCAAGCACCAATCCCAAAGAAGAATCGGGCTTTGATACCAATTGATGCAGGGAGACTCGAGCTGAAACACACAAACAATTACAACACACACCCTACTACAATATACACAACGGAAAATAAAAACAGGAAGGTTATTGCCGAAAACAGTAAGGAGAGCCTTTAACAAACCTAATATTGAAACACCAATGAGATGTAACTCTAGTTTTATTGATTCAAATAAAAATAACTAGTTTTATTGATTCAAATAAAAATAACAAGGTTACATAACATCATGATGGAATGGTTAGACAATAAGCAACTCTCTAAATTCATGCCATTGTTATAGAAGTGAAATCATTAGGAGAGTATTGCTCCTGAATTAGTGCATTGAGGCTCTATTCCAGCCTTCACGTTACGTGTTCATTCACAGAATTTGCTTCTTCAATGTGTTCTTCACGACCTCTCTACTTGTTATTAACCAATACCTTCTTTTGTGATGAAACAAATTTTCCTATGTTCTTAGCCAACCCCCTTCTCTATCGTGTCCATGCCTCTTTCAACTCCTTCCTTCTCCTCTGAATTGTAACATCCCACTCTTGCATGCACTAACCAAACTTATTCTTTTAGGACACTTGCTTGTAAGTGATCCGGATTATTATACTATTGGCCCTTTGATTATGATTATGAGATATTATGGATATGATGATATTTTATTTTGTTGTATTTAAATAGATAGGTGTTATTGACTGGGTTCTCCTGAGTGTGTAGGACTTTGGACATTGAGATCAAAGGCATCGTGGAAACCCCTTGGACTTCGGATAGAGTCAGGGAGTGGACTATTGGGGTTTGAATGTTGTTGATATGACATATGTACATATGATTAGAGGTTATTATGATTGATTATTATTGCTGATATGATTTGTTGATGAATGCAGGCTGACAATAGCTTTCCGACCAGACTCACATGTGGAGTAGAGGGTTCACACAAGAAAACAAGAGACATTAAGGGAGAGGTGTGGCAATAGCCTTGCCACAACCTACTAGCACTCTCATTGTGGCTCAAACTGTAGGTTAACGATTACCTAGTTCAAGAAGACCCACGATGTTGTTAGGGAAGACAATGATAGTCACTCACGATGATTCTAAGGGGTGTGCAATAAGGCATGGGCCTTATTCCTTAGAGGCCCTTAGTCTCCCACAAGATCACCTAGCGGAGTATTGACTCCAGGGGTTTGACATATACCAAATTCAATCAAGAGGTGAGTGGCACCCTTGGAGCACGTATAGCATCTTGAAGGGCACGTCATGCAAGGAAAACAAAAAGAGTTGAGTGGCACCCTTGGAGCACGTAGTGTGTCCTGAAGGGCACATCGTGCAAGGAAAATGAAAAGAGGCGAGTGACACCCTTGGAGCATGTAGTGCGTCCTGAAGGGCACGTGGAGATTTTAACGGGTAAGTGAATAAACCTAGTCAGCCTTAAAATGAATGATGTGATAAGTAAGGTTTAAAAACAATTTTCTCTAATAAAACAAAATGTCACCCAACCTAGTGAAATTAAAACCTAGGTCTAAGTAGAACATGTGGTAAAAAAAAATTAACAATAAACAAACATGTAACAAAAAGAGGGGTAAGAAATTCAAACTTATTTATTAAAGTCAAAATTATAATGGAGGATTAAATTTAAAAAAAAGGAGTAAATGGTCATTTTATCTACACTTGTTAAATTAATTTTTAATTAAAAAGGAAAAATGGTAAATGGTTGTATTATCTACACTTGCTAAATTGATTTTTAGTTAAAAAGGAAAAGGGGGGAAACTTAAAATAAATAGGAAACTTAAAGAAAAGGGGAAACGTAAAGAAAAATTTGAATGTCTAACTTAGTAAGGAATTTTGCCTTTGGAACTTTCTAATTATGAACTCAACTAGGAATTAAGCAAGGCATAAGTCATTTAAGAAGTGTAAGGGAATTTTGGGACACTGAGGAGCGTATTTAGGAAGGCTCTTAGGTGGATGAGGGAAATAAGAATAATTAATTAATTAATTAATTAAATTGATTTTATGGTGCAACTAGGGGATCGAGCGACATGTGTACGGGGGAGGTTTTTTGAAATTAATTAATTGAAAATGGAATTTAATGAGAATTTGGGAAACTAATTACTTAAAAACTCTATAAAAATGATGGAGGAGGAGGAGTATGAATTGGATATTTTTGTGTAACGTTACGTTGCTGAAATTTTACCTTGATTGAACTTTCTCTTGTGGGAGTTGGGATACCCAGCTTGGGTAACGAGTGGTAGCTCGACCTTGCGAGGTGAGTTGGGTCCTAGCATTCTTTGGCATTCTGTGAGTGGCCCCTTTGCAGCCCGGGGGGCTCAGGGGGAAGAAGAGTACCCCTAGCGTTGGCTGGGAGGTACCGGTGAGGTCACATCGATCAGCAAGCAGGAGCTGGATGGAGTGCGCATGAGACAATGACTCAAATATTCATATTTGGCTACGATACACATGTGTATATTTGTATTGAACGGTAGTTTATTTATTTTTCCTATGCCTTTAGTAATGTACTTATACTGTGTTAAAGATTACGTTTTATTCAGCGTAACACTATCCATAGATTTCATTTTTATCTTCAGCAATTGTCTTGAAGATCCCAATGTTTTATGATCAAAGAACTTAAGGTCATCCCAACTTTATGCTCATTTTATTTTGAATTTATTTCCCATGGTGAAACCAACCTCTGATTGCAATGACTTCTCTGCATTTGTTTTATTGTTTAATATGAAAAATAATTGTGTTTTTATTCGTGTCCCTACTCCTTAAGTTATTAGTTCATTCCTGAGCAGACGACAAGGAGTCGAATTGACAGTCGTCGCTCCGGTGTTTAAAGACCTATAGATTCAAATGCTATGCTTTTCTATGCATGGATAATAAGTAAAGGATAAATTTCGCCCAATCATCTATCCCTTACTTATCTCTGTGTTTTTCTCTTATGATTAATCCCTAATCCTTGTGCCTTCTTGTGAATGAGTATCCTTGTGTTTTCGATTGATTCATTGTCGAATGATTGGTCTTTATTGATAAAACTCTGCGTTGGGAATGATAAAACTATGAGTTTGAATGACAATCCTTATGTTTGATTGATAAATCTCTACCTGCGTTTATATTGATAAAACCCTGCATTGTGAATGATAAACCTCTAAGTTGAATGGCAATCCCCACGTTCTTGATTGATAAATCTTCGCCTGCATTTTCAAATGATTAATCTCAGCATATTGAATGAATGTCTCTTCTTTGTCCGTTTGTGCTCAGTGTTTCTTGTCCTACACCCATTGTCTTACCTCCTACACTTGACGATTTAATTCCCTTGTTTCTCTGGGTATTAGCATGGAAACCCTGGGTGATTTTTCTTGGTGATATAACACAATGATTTTATATTTATTGTATTACACAACAACTTCATTTATTTACTCCATGATTTCGATATATATATTTATTGCGAATTTAATATACACAAAGATATATATACTGCGAATTTAATATACATAGAGATATACATATTGTGAATTTAATATACATAGAGATAAATATACAGTGAAATTATACATTGAATGACAACGAGTTACACATTGATTGATAGCGAATTTATATACCTACATTTCTTTTACAACGATTTAATATACCCGCATGATCATATATCAACGATTATATATCTGCGTTATCTTATTTGGATTATATATCTGTGTTTTTTTATGACAACGATTATATATCTGCGTTATTATATATCTGTGTTATCATATATCAACGATTATATATCTGTGTTATTGTATGACAACTATTTAATATTATGGATTGCCACATCATTGATAGCGAATTTAATATTTATTGACATCGTTTTTATATTTAATGTGTGACAAAGATATATTTATAGCGATTTTAGTGTCAAAGATTTTCCTTTTTGTATTAATGATTGACACAACGATGTTACTCACAGTAAATTTATCCATATTGTTATTTACACTGTAAATGTTATCCACACAGCCAAATTTATTCACATTGTAAATGGTATTCACACAACAATGTTATTTATAGTAAATTTCATCCATATTGTTATTACCTAGCGATATTGCTGGCATAGATTAATTTAATAGAGTTTTTAATTTCCATTTGAAATGAATTATTACCCAGCGATATTGTTGGCATAGATTAATTTAATAGAGTTTTTAATTTACATTTTAAATGTATTTACCACGACGAATATTAATGGATTGAATATTATTATGGGATAGCGATATCATTGTTAGATATAGTAGTTCACTTATATTATGTTAATAGACAACGTAGTTCACTTATATTATGTTATATTATGTTAAGTAGTTCAAATTTAATATACAACACATATTGTTGACAACGTATATTGATTATGTTAAGTGCATATACCAGTTCATTTTTTATTGCCAAAAAAAACAAGTAGTTATTCCATAAATGGTAAAGAAAGATCAGTTTAAGGAATGTATGACGCATGTGGTCAGGAATTTAGTGTGAGGTAGGATTGGTTAAAGGTTAGATTCCTTGGCACCATTAACCATGTTGATGTAGGATTTCTCTAGGAAGTTAATGTGATGTATGATTTTCATAGTAGTCAGATTTCCCTTGCGTCTTTTTTATTGTTGATTGGGTGCTTGCGTTAGTCTTCTTGTATTTTTGACAATTATTTTGGTCTCCAAGTGCGTTGGATTTTTCTTGGGTTATTGGTCTAGAAAGGTTATGTTGCGCATTGGTTACTATCATTCCTATCGCTTGTGATGACATGATTCTTGATGAGGGGATCAATGCACACCCCAATTGATAGAAGCGAAGAATAACCTGGACAGATTCATGTGATTCTCAATGTGGGCGTTATGTTCATTGTAATTTATGTTGGTTCTTGTGCCATAACTCTTGTTGTGCTTGTTCCTCGCTCATTGTGAAGGTTCAAGTTACCTCTGTCATTGATGTTGGTTTCATCTGGTTGATCTTGATGTTGTCCCATAACTCAGTCGTTTTTATATTTCTATTGATTATCACATGTTTCATCCATTTGTGTGATGTGCTAGTATGTTGAATCATTGTTGTTTGTTGCCTGATCTGTGTGCATTGTGTTCGTCATCAAGTTGCGTTGTCTAACTGTTGTCGTTGTTTCCTTCCTACTTAATTTTTTTTTTTCTTTTGTGTTGCGTCGCATGTAGTTGTAACGATGGGGGCGTTACATATGGTATCAAAGGTGGTTCAACCCACGACTTGGGATCACTACAACTTTAGTTGATTTTATTTTTTATTATAAGGTTGCTAATTAATTTGATTTGTATTCATGCAGGTAATCATGGTTAGAGGACGCCACAGAGGCAGACGATTGGGTGCTAGGGGAGGAGGCGAGACACCCTTAGTAGAATCCACGCCTGATGGGTCTAATCCCCAAGAAGACCAACAGGTTGTCGGGAAGGAACATATAGTTGTGGGTGATGTGGTTGGGATGATGATGTCCTTTCAGTGTATGTATAAGGCACTGATCAAGTGTTTGGATAGAGATGAGGTCAGGGTGTCTTCACCCCCTGAGGGTCCACTGCACGCTCTGGTTAGTACTGGTAGCATTCACCGTGAACTCGAGAAGGTAAAATTTCCCGAGTTATTTGGTGCCCTGGATGATGCAGTTGTCGAGGCATGGTTGGAGAATATGGAGATGTGCTTTGTGCTTCACGAATATACCTCCAACATGAAGGTTTGCATGGAAGTCTTTCAACTGAAGAGGATGACGCTTCTATGGTGGAAGACACTCCTGTCGCAATTGAACATGGTCGTCAAAAACGTGTCATGGGAACTATTCGAGGAATGGTTCCAAGAGAGGTATCTATCAGAGGAATTTATTGAGCGTCAACTCAATGAGTTCAATGCCTTGCGATAGGGAAGTTGTACGGTACCCGAGTATGAGGCCCATTTTATGAACCTGCTTCGGTATGCTCCACACTTGAATACCAAGAAAATTAAGGTCAACAGCTTCGTGTTTAGCCTTAATGTCATAATTCATGCAAAGGTTAGGATTCTGATGCCTCAAACCTTGCATGATGTCATTCAGAAGGCTCTCATAGTAGAGGAGGATCTTATCAGTAGGGTTCAGAGAAAGACTCCAGTGAGACCCATGGGGCAAGTGTCATCTGGTGCACAACAACATCAGACACTAGCTAGATAGTCACCTGGAGATCATGGCTTCTAGAGAGGATCCACTTTCACTACTCCTCGATGACCAGCACTGCAAAAAAATACTCCTTATCGAGGACCACGACACTAGCAAAAGTGTGGACCGCATGTAACACCTTGTTTCCACCAGTTTGTAAATATAACTATATTGTTCGGGGAACTATGGAAAACTCAAAGGTGTGAATGTTTGTTTTGATATACCTTTGAATAAAAGGTCAACGAATGTAAATTATGTTATTTTAATAGAAAATGAATATGTATTGCATGACTGGTGTGAAGGGGATGTGCTAAGAGAGAGACCATGATTGCTAATGAAAAGGTGGTGGAGGGAACCCAGAATGGTTGCATTAACCTCCACCGAACTAGTACCATACTAGATTTAAACTTGCTCAGGATCAGAAAAACCCTCTGATCATAAATGAATTCCCATCAGGTTGGTAGGTGGGAAGGCCTCCTCAAGAGTTAATGAGTGGATGGGGGTAGACTACCCATCTGTAAGGCTTCTGGACCTGACCACGGATGGGGGAATTCGAGCCCTACGCAGTCTTGCTGAGGAATGATAGAAAGGAAGCGTGGTGTGGGTGGAGAGGTCTGAGAAGAGTGAAGAGATGAGAGTAGAGCTCTCGGGTCTGAGGGAGGATTGAAAGTGAACAAGTGAGTTTTGATCACAGGGAATAGGGAGATAGAGACAGGCGAAGGATATTAACCTTCATCCTTACCTATTCTTGTATGGGGAGAAGGAGAGTAACCTTCGTCCCTAACTTATGTTGATCTAGAAGTAAGAGATTTAATCTCAGAGCATCATGGCCTAAGCTCGGGGGTGGAAAGTGATAAATCCATTGGGAGTGACTGAGCCTATGGTTGGGTGGAAATGAGCACCCCTCTCAGCAGTTGCTTCACGCTTTATGTTTTTGATAAGTTTTTTTATGCCTTGAACTTTAAATTGGAAATAATGGATGCATGCTTGTTTTTATATGCCTATAAATGGCTTTTGCATTGAGTAATTAAATTAAGAGTATGTGTTCATTCCTTGAGAACTTTTACATCTACTTGATTTTCCTTAGGTTCTAGTTTAATTCCTCAAAAGAAATTTCCCCAGGGAATTTCATCCCTGTCCTAGAGTTGAGTGAGTACTTCCCTGATTACAGAGATCGAATCCCAAAATCACTACAAGGATGGAGTCTATTAAGCTCAGAAGAGGTAGTGCAGATATGCACAGTCTCTCTGCGAGGCAAGCAGAGACTAAGAACCACCTAAGTTCTATATTAAATGAAGGAGAGCAAGAGTTGTGCAGAAGACCCTTCTAGGTGTTAAGTCCAGGAAAAGAGTGCAATGCTCTTAATCCTTTAGAATTGACAAAGCTCAAGAAGGATAGTGAGATTCATGTATCGAAAGGGAATACCCTTTCATTTGGAAGATGAGTGGATGAGATCCGTTCGGGAGGATCCAAGGTCTGTCACAACCACCGGATTTCAAGAAGGAGAGCAGGTGTTAACACCTCATCTACTTCAGTTTTCACAAGTTCGCACATCAAGAGAGTCATACATTGGCACGACTAAACTTCTAAAACCAGAGGTTGCGATGTGATCTGGACCGTTAGATTGAGGAAGAGCTAGCATGCACTAGGTCCCTGTTGGATTTCGGAGGTTGGGAAAGTTGGGGTAACTCACATGTAGAATACCCAACATGTGAAATCCTGAAATGCCTTTTGGGTAGGCGAGTGGTCACAACCCATGGCCATGTGAGAGAAACTTACGTCTGGAACTTAATCGTGCAGATCGACTCACAAAAGGAGCTAATGCCCGACACTCTGAGTTTTCGCAGCAGGGCGAAAGGGAAGGTCATGTATGCCCTTAAACCTACACCAAGAAACTGAAAGGTTTTGCGTTTACCTATAGAACGAGACCATCAAGTCTTAGAGAATTGTTTGGCTTTAGAATTTGAGATTCTGTCTCTTGAGAAAAGTGAAAAATTGTATTTTTCGTCATGGGTGTGTTACAAAATGGTATCAAAGCATAGTTACAACACTTGAACTACTTGGGATCACAGATGAGTCACTTAAGAACTCATTTAGAGTACTTCTAAAAGAATGACACTCTACCTTACCTCTTTCTTAAAAAAGACTGATTTAAAAATGTTATTAAAGAAAGGAATGAAACTTTCTACTGTATGTATGAATATAAGAAATTTAACCGTGTGTTGTTCATGAACTAATCTACTGTTAGCTAACAATAAGTGTTTTGTCAACTCTCACGTAGTCAGTAAATCACAAGAAAATTCCAATACTAAAGGATGGTGACGTGTCATGAAGTGGGGGATGGTTCCCACAATAGAGACGAAGAATATGACGAAAGGAGGGTGGTGTAAACCCCTCCAGATATAGCTGAAACTGTAAGGAGCCTTTGGGCCGAGTTATAGAGTTTCAAGGCTGATAAGGAGAGATTGATAAAGGAGCAATATAAACAAACAAAAATTAACACAGTCTTACTACAGATCTTATCCGACATACAGAAGCAACTGTAGCATGAACCTACAACTAGTCATGCAGACCAAAGACACAAGAAGAGAAGTCGGAGTCCACTTGAGACCTGAAAACATGACTCCATAAGTGACCCCTCTAGGAGAATTATCATGAAGAAGGTCCAACCTGGAGGCAGGGGACACTCATTGGGAGAGTCCTTTGGAAAGGAAGATGACAACTCCGAAGGATCTTCTAGTAGCAGGGCCAACTCGCATTCTTAGAGGAAAGGAAAGAGATGGAAGCGTTCCAAAACCCATGGTCTTGAAGATTTCAAGAAATCCAAACCACCCTCTTTCGACGGAGAGATTAAAAAGGGATAAGAGGCAAAATCTTGGCTACTTGGTTTAAAGAAGTATTTCAGAGTCCATGACTACTCTGAAAACTTGAAGGCTCGAATAGCCATCATCAACTTGAATGGAAAGGATTCCATATGGTGGTAAGACCTTAGGAATGTGAAAGGAGTCCATGAGAAGGACTTGTCATGGAGGTAGTTTGATAAATACTTCAGGAAGCAGTATCCGTAAAAACAAATACATGTATGGGAAAACTAAGGAATTCTATGAACTCTGGCTGGGACAACTCAGCATAGAGGAATTTGTCAATAAATTCCTCGAACTACTAAGGTATGTACCCTACATAAAAGATGAAAAAGAAAAAATGCAGTAGTTCATTAGTGGGTTACCTCAAACCTACTAGGATAGGATTGAGTTCGACAAACCAAGGACCCTAGAAGAAGCTATCCAGAAGGTGAGGTATTGTTATGAACAATTTGGAAGCAAGGTAAGACCCCATGAGGACTGGAAGAAGAAGAGTAGATTGGGATTCCAGAATAAAAGGTTTAACTCCTCAATATTTAAGAACTATGGAAAATATTCTAGGGGGAGCCTTCCTACTAGAAGTGTATATCAACAAAACTTCCTCTCTCAATGTGGAAATAAACCTTTTCAGATAGTCCCAACAAAGACCGATAACCTAAAAAAGGAACCCTTAAAATGATGGGGTTGTGGAGAAATCATAGATTGAGGGACTGCCCACATAGAAAACAAAAAAATAAGGGGGTCTACAATATCCAAGAAGCTACCACTATCAATGATGTGGCTAGGAGCATGCCATGAATCTACACAACCCTGGACAATAATCAATCCAACCACCAAGCTTCAATAGTGGAGCTGGAAGGTATGATCGCCAACCATACAATTTCTACTTTAATTGACCCAGGTTCTAATTTGAGTTATGTAGCACCTCAGACTACCAATAAGTGTAAATTGCAACCAATTAGACATGTTAAACCATGGTTGGTACAACTAGACACTGGGACCAAAAGAAAGGTGGCAGAGGCCATAACAACCTGCCAATTCATCATGGGTGGATTGCCCACCCGAGCGATCCTTAACATACTTCCCTTGGGATCATATCACCTGTTGATTGGTATGGACTGGTTGTCTACTTATAAAACTAAAATGGGTTGTTATCATAAAACTTTAGAATATTTAGATGAAGAAGGGAGAAAGATGACCCTCCAAGGGATTCAGAAGCCTGTCTTAGTGAGACAAATATTGGCCCTTCAAATGAAGAAGTATTGCAAGAANTATGCAATACAGGTGTTGGAATCCATTAAGGACGACAAACCAAACCTAGAGGACCACCCCATATTAAGATAATACAAAGACGTATTCCCAGAAGGAGTACCAGGTCTACCTCTGAGAAGGGATAGACTCTCGATAGAACTTACACCGAGAGCGGTACCAACATCTAGAATGCCATACAGAATGAGCACACCAGAGCTTATTGCGCTCAAGATACAACTAAAGGAGATGATGGAAAAAGGCTACATCTGACCCAGTGTATCTTCGTGGGGAGCGCTGGCCCTGTTTGTGAAAAATAAAGATGGCACACTTCGACTGTGCATATATTACAGACAACTCAATAAGGCAACCATAAATAATAAGTACCCCTTACCAAGAATCGATGACCTGTTCGATCAATTGGGATATGCATCCATCTTCTCGAAGATCGGCCTATGATCTAGCTACCATCAAGTCCGGATTAAGGATGAAGACATAAAAAAAAAAAACCTTCAGGATGAGGTATGGTCACTACGAATTCATGGTGGTGTCGTTTGGGTTAACCAATGCCCCCGCCACCTTTCTGTGCTTGATGATTAATGTACTCAACAAATTTATAGACAAATTTGAATTGGTTTTCATTGATGATATCCTAATCTACTCCAAGGACAGGTAGGATCATGAAGAACATATTAGACTCGTACTTCAAGTACTAAGAGATCATCAAATCTACGCTAAGTTTAGCAAGTGTGATTTCTTTCAGAAGCAAGTCCACTACTTAGGCCATGTCATATCTGAGGGGTGGCAGTAGACCCTGACAAGATTAGATCCATTATGGAATGGCCTACCCTGAAATATGTATCTGATATTAGGTCCTTCATGGGCTTAGCAGGATACTATAGAAGGCTCATAAAAGGGTTTTCCAAAATTGTTTGTCCAATTACTGCCCTTCAGAAAAAGGGGATTAAATTCATTTGGACGTCAAAATGCAAAGAAATATTTTAGGTTCTGAAACACCTCTTGACCCATGCACCCATGCTAAAGATTGTATACCCGAATAATGATTTCCTCGTATGTACAGACATTTGCAAGGAAGGACTTGGAGGAGTCCTTATGCAAGAAGGACGTGTAATTTCCTACACATCCCAGAAATTAAATGAACATGAGATCAATTATGTGACCCATGACCTAGAGTTGGCTACCATAGTACTTGCTATAAAAATGTGGAGGCACTACCTCTTGGAAAGAATATTTGTGCTTATGACAGACCATTGTGGGTTGAGGCACTTATTTGATCAACTGAAACTCAACGCCAGACAAGCTAGGTGGATGGCTCTCCTAAGTGAATTCAATTTCGAAATCAAACACACAAAAGGAAAGGAGAATAGGGTGGTCGATGCCCTCAACATAAGTATAGAAATGATTCATCTGGTAGCAATGAGCACCTACAAAACGGATGTTCATAAAAGAGTCAGAACTGCATAAGAGACAGATGCATTCTTCAAGAATGTGACCTCATACCTAAGAAAAGAACCTACAGGAGTAAAGTATGAAGGCTAACAAATTATTGAGGGAGGGCTGTTGACTTACATAAACAAATTGTATATTCCAAACCGTGACGACTTGAAGAGGTTCATAATGGATGAACTGCATAAGAGACCATATGCTGGTTACCCAGGATATCAAAAGATGATCACGGCCACTAGGAAACAATTCTATTGGCCTGGGTTGAAGAACGACATACCTAACTATCTAGCTAAGTGCCTAGAGTGCCAACAAGTTAAGGCAGAGCACCGACACCCAACAGGATTGTTACAACCCCTATCAATCCCATAATGGAAATGGGAAACCATCTCCATGGATTTCGTCACCAGATTACCAAAGTTGACCAAGAAAAATGATGCCATCATGGTTGTGGTGGAAAAACTGAGTAAGTATGCTCATTTCATCCCTGTCAATTCAACTTGCAAGGAAATAGATATTGCCAACATTTTCATGAAGGGGATATTCAGACTTCATGGCATGCCCAAGGAAATTGTATCTGATAGAGATACCAAATTTACTTCAAATTTTTGGAAATCCCTAATGGTCAGTTTTGAGACTAAATTGTTGTTCATCACAGCCTATCACCCTCAAACTAATGAACAAATAGAAAGAGTGAACCAAATAGTAGAATACATGCTAAGGATGCATGTAATGCATCAACCTAAGAAGTGGGAAGACTACCTACCATTGGTAGAGTTTGCCTACAACAATGGTTATCAAGAATCCTTGAGGATGAGCCCTTTCGAAGTCCTCTATGGTAGACAGTGGAGGATTCCAATCAGTTGGAGTAACCCAGTGGACAAAATTACAATCGAATCAAACATGTTGAAAGAAATGTAACAACAAGTGGTTCAGATAAGACAAAATATGAAGATTTCTCAAGATACACAAAAAATTTACGCCAGCAGAAAGAGAACTCCTAGATATTTCAAGACCGAAGACCATCTCTATCTTCGAGTTAGACCTAGAAAGAGTTCCCTAAGAATGGGAGCCTATGCCAAATTAGCACCTTAGTAATGTGGACCCTTTGAAGTCTTATATAGAGTGGGACCCGTAGCCTATAGGCTAGCACTTCCTCCCACTGTAAAGGCACATAATGTTTTCCATGTTTCATTATTGAAGAAATATGTACATGATACTAATAATATAATTAATTGTTCTGTGATCCAGGTGGAATCGGAGGGACAATTCCTGCGAGAACCCCAGTACATACTAGATAGGAAGGAAACCTCACTCAGGAACCGAACCATTGCATAGGTCAAGGTACATGGGAAAAACTTTGGCCCAAATGAGGCTACATGGGCAATGGAAGATGCCATGAGACAGGCATATCCAATTTTTTTACTTC
Source organism: Picea mariana (assembly GCA_032191745.1). Taxonomy (NCBI): domain Eukaryota; kingdom Viridiplantae; phylum Streptophyta; class Pinopsida; order Pinales; family Pinaceae; genus Picea; species Picea mariana. Next base: position 33,722 of record JASDQU010686778.1, read on the forward strand.
TGTACATACATATCATGTTGATAGATAGAACATCGAGAATAATTTTCCTTTAAGGGGGAGGGAATTGTAACACCCTGTTTCCCCCAATATTTAAATATAACTATATTGGTCGGGGAAATATGGAAAACTCAAAGGTTTGAATCTTTGTTTTGATAGACCTTTGAATAAAAGGTCGACAAATGTAAATTATGTTATTTTAATAGAAAATGAATATGTATTGCATGATTGTCGTGAAGGGGATGTGCTAAGAGAGAGACCACGATTGCTAATGAAAAGGTGGTGGAGGGATCCCATAATGGTTGCATTAACCTCCACTGAACCAGTACTATACTGGATTTAAAATTGCTCAAGATCAAAACAACCCTTTGACCAGAAATGAATTCCTATTAGGTTGGTAGGTGGGAAGGCCTCCTTAAGAGTTAATGGGGGGATGGGGTCAGACTGCCCACGTGTAAGGATTTCGGACCTGACCATGGACAGGGGAGTTCAAGCCCCACATAATATTTATGAGGAATTCTATAAAGGAAGCATGGTGTGGGAAGAGAGGTCTGCAAAGAGGCACAACTAAACTTCTGAAACTAGATGTTGCGATGTGATCTAGACCATTAGATCGAGGAAGGTCGTGGACCGTCGATCCAATGCAAATGAATTAATGCAAGGAGTACATGGAAATTCAAAATTACCTAAGGACCCATTTTTAGAGGATAATATATAGACCTTCGAAATCCACGTCCAGACAATGAGAAGTGAGTGCAAGAGGAAAATGGATCTGAGTCGTCAGATATAAAGCGCGTGGACCAATAGTCATTGGATCTGGAGGAAGGTGCATGAGACAAGTTATGATTTGTTCAACAAGAAGGTCAAAGAGCATAACTCTTCAAACTTGTGATGTGCAAAATCATGATTTGATCATGGTCATCCATCAAGGAGGACAAGTGGCAAGAGCTCAACATTTCGCTGACTCGTAGGGTAGAAAAGTCAAAGAGAGAAGTCGTGAGAACTCACGATATGTGAAGTTTCAACGTGCCTTGGAGTTAGGCCCCGGGTCATAGTGAATGGTCACATGAAAGGAGGCCAAAGGAGAGAGATAAGAGTTGTTAAGCCCCTTTAAAAGCTTAGGAGTTAGAGGAGTTGGGGCACCTTGCATCGAAAGTCCCAAAGTCGCAAAATGTGATGTGTCATTTAGGTTAAGCCTGTGGTCATGGGAATGGTCACATAAGCAGAGGGAGATAACAATTGTTAATCCCTTTCACAGCTCAAAAGTTGGAGGAGTTGGGGAGCCTTGCATCAAAAGTCCCGAAGTCATGAAATGTGACGCACCATTTAGGTTAAGCCTATAGTCACGGGTAGTGGTCACGCAGAGGAGGATAAGGGAAGAGCTAGCATGCGCTAGGCCCCTATCGGATTTCAAAGGTTAGGAAATTCAGGGTAACTCACATGCAGAATACCCGACATGCGAAGCCCCAAAATGCCTTTTGGGTAGGTGGGTGGTCACAACCCATAGCCGTGTGAGAGAAACTTGTGTCTGGAACTTGATTGCATAGACCGAGTCACAAAAGGAGCTAACGCCTGACACTCCAAGTTTTCGAAGCAGGGTGAAAGGGAAGGTCGTGTATTCCCTTAAACCTACACCAAGAAACCAAAAGGTTTTGCATTTAACTATAGAACAAGACCAACAAGTCTGAGAGAATTGTTTGGATTCAGAATTTGAGATTTGGACCCTTGAGAAAAGAGAATTTTTTTATTTTCCATCGTGGGTGTGTTACACTGCAACAACAATAGTTTAGGCTTGCTCAGTAGAACAAACCAGGGTTCCAGGCCGGTGGGTCGTCGGCTTCTACTTCGGGTACTAGGAGTATTGGACCAAATAAAGAGTGTTGGACATGTGGTGAGCCACATTACCAATGCGACTGCCTAATGGAGAGGACTAGAGCATCTGGATTAGTCAGACCCACTACCATGGGAGATTTGGGCAAGGCCCATCATATTCATGCAATGATGAATAATCTCCAGGAAGAGGACTAGTCTATTGTGCTCGAGACATTAGGTACCGTCACTTACCAGACCCTTAATATTTTGATAGATCCCAGTGCTACAAAGAGTTTCATTTCTGGTGTAGCGCTAAAAAGAATTAAGGTAAAGACAGTCAGATAGGATGAGTTTAGCCTTGTAGAAATGGCTTCGGGAGCCAAATATAAGGTTGGAGGGAAGGTTATGGGATGTAGACTTAGCCTGGGAGACTTTGTCACTAGGGATAACCTATACATCATGATATTGGGATCTTATGACATTATGATTGGTATGGATTGGTTGGAATCGCATGAAGCGATACTCAACTGTAAGACAAAACAAATAAGCTTGGTCGATGATGAGGGACATAGACAGGTGATTATAGGTCGAAACCAGAGAGTCTCCCTGAGGTTCATCTCTTCCTTGCAGCTATAGAAGAGCATGCACAAGGGATGTAAGATTTATGTGATCCTTGCATTAAATGAGAAGGGAGTAGCGAAAGGTATAGAACACCTTCTAGTGGTGAGAGATTTTGTGGATGTCTTCCCTGAGGAGTTACCTGGGATGCTGCCGGAGAGGGAATTGGAATTTACCATAGACCTAAAACCGGGGATTGAAATGATAGAAAGAATGCCTTATCGAATGTTGAACATGGAGTTACATGATCAAAATCTGGACCAGGGGTCAAAATTTAGCTAAAAAATCAAATTTCTTGGAATTGCCTCAAAACGAATGGGTGCGTAGCCCACATCGTCATGAACCCAAAAAAACTCATTTGGGTTCAAAAGGACGACAGATGAGAGAGATATCACGATCTATTTGAATCGCCAAAGAGGGAAAAAAATGAGTGTTGACTGTGTAGTCCGTACAGATGCTGACGTGGCAGAGGTCGTATGCTGATGTGGCATGTCCATACGCTAAGTTGGCATATGCTAATGTGGCAGTTTCAGATTGGTAGATGTGGACGAGTGATGTTGTGACACGTGGCATGGTTTTGGCAAATTATGAGGTGCCACGTGGCCTAGTCGTGGGCTTCCACGTGGCGCCATGGCAATGGTTGTTTGTTCAAAATTTTGTGGAGTCCACCGGAATCGAACCCCGGACCTCCTCCCACCATGCAAAGCTTTGGCAAAGGCCTCCCAATCGGCGCGCCACACATTAGTTCTTATAATATATGTGGGATTAAATATATTTGAATTTGATTAAAGTGTGGTTTGGTGCGGGGGTCGGACTGGGGCTTAGCCCCAGCCCCCGGTCACACAATCCATTACATATGACCACAGTTAAACAATTGCATGCAGAGTTTGGTGAATTAAATGGATAGCTCGTGGTTGTAATGTGTATCATACGACCGTTGTGTATACAGAGGCACATGTTTTAAACAAAGCCCGTGGTTTTATGTGTATTGCCATATGACCCTACACAGAGAGCACGAGGATTGGTTTTGGTTTGTTCTCAAACAGTTGAGTTATGTGCCCGCCACTTGTCATTGATTTATTCGCCATTGTAAACGGAGCCCCTTTTGCGATAGTGCATGGTCACATGGTGACCTTGTGACCGTGGCCTTGGAAGTTAGGGGTTAGGCGCACCCTAATCGTCCTATATTTTGAACGGTTTTGTGGTTATGCACATGTGCTAGGTTTTAGCATGAGTTTTTGAGCATGTTCTGGTTGGAATGTACAGAGGTGTGTTTTGGCGAACCAGATACAACAAGCTTGAAGGAAGAGAATGGCAAGAGGCCTATCTTCTTCATTTTTTGGCCAAATGAGGTGCCGAAAAATCCCAACTAGGGGTTTTTGGATGTTCTAAATCCATTGGCACTATTTTCAAAGACATTTGAAGACTTCCTTTGCATTTTTTTAGCCATTGAAGTTTCAGGAAGCTCTAGGTAGCTTGAATCCCTCATTGTTTGAGGTCATGCTCAGATGAGCCCATGTTTGTTTTCTATGATTGAATGATCATTTTTGGATAATTGTTATGCTTTGAACACTTTGGGATAGGTTTCAGATCCATTTGAGGACTTTTACAGGTGTTTTTTCCACAGAGAATCTCAGGGAATCTTAAGGCCACATGTAGAAGAGGCCATGCCCAGATGAGCCATGATTCGTTTTCAGAGTTCTATTAGTCATTTTTGGGATTTTTATGTATTTTGAACCCAATGGTACAGTTAGAATTTCCATTAGAGTTGAGAAGCATCTTGTAAATAATTTTTGACAAATTAATCCCAGAGAGCCAAGTCCATTAATGGAGGCTCAAGGAGATGTAGCCCAGAGAGCGGTGAACTCCTTTATCATGTTGTGAGTGTTTGTTGGTTATTATTTGTTGCAAGTTATTTTTGCTGATGTATTTATGAAAAAAACATATTTAATCTTGCAAATACCTCACACATAAACATTTAAAAGAAGCCTAAACTTAACACATAATTTTATCTTGCATATTTTAACACATGGAGCAAGGTCCTGTAAAGTTTTATTTTAATGAAGTAGAGGGTGCTTGCATAGCATAAAAAGTCAGCCCACTATTTTCAGATCAGGTTGTATCAGAGCATAGTTTGTTTTTCTCATGTGATTGCCATTGATAGCTTGAGATTTAGCTGTTGGTATTTGTGCAAGTTTTGTGTTGAAGTTTGATATCTTGCAAGGATAGAGGAAGCTTCAAACATTGAAAGTTCTCATACATCTTCAAAATCAAAGTTCTTTGACAAAGAGATGTTGAAGGAATTACTAATCATGAGAGATGTGAAAGAGATGTGGGAAGATAGAACGGAGAGCATTGCCCTTGAAGAGCAGTTGATGGCCATGAAGGAGGAGAAAGACCAGCTTCTTGAAAAGTTGCAAGAGATGGAGACTCAACTCCATGAGGCAAAGGAAACCCTTAACAAGTACATGCATGAACATAAGGTATGTAATGTTTGTTTATCTTCAAATTTCTCTCAAGATGAATGTTTTGGTGTTTTTGAAAATCACACAAGATGAATAGGGTCCAAGTTATTGTTAAAAATGGGCTATGAAGGTAAAGGGTTAGGCAAGCATTCACAAGGCATTGTTGAGCCTAATGTTGTTGAAGAGAGACCCAAGTATTGTGGTCTTGGATATGAACAAAGAGATGGAGAAAATTCCAAAGTTGAGGAGACAAGGGGAAAAGTTCCAAGAACAAATTTTGTTTCAAGTTCACCTCCTCAAGAAGGCTATAAAGGTGAAAGTTCAAGAACTTTTGTTGCAAGTTCAATCCCTCCAGCATGCAAAGCTTGTGTTCAAGATGAATGCAAATGTGTGAAACAAAAGAGTTGTGACAGCAATGATGACAAGAACACTATTGTTGGTCTTCAAAGGAGAGATTGTAACTCTTCAAATTCACCTCCTCATAGAGGCGATAAAGGTGAATGTTCAAGGTATAATTCTGCATATAATTCAGTTTCTTTTGATTATGTTAAGCATGATAAATTTGTATGTAAAAATGGAAGAAAAAGTCCATGTACATATTGTGGTTTATATAACCATCATGTTTCAAAATGTTGGAAAAGATTGGCCACTTTCAGGAAACTTTACAAGCAAAGACGACATGAAAAGAGGATGCAAAAGATTTGCACTCATTGCCAGAAGCGGGGTCATCTTATTGATCAATGTTGGACATTGCATCCAACCATTCATCCACAACACAAGAAGCATATGGATAAAGAGATTGGCAATAATGGAAGAGGAGATTCCATCATCGATGTGAGTCAAGATGATTCACAAGAGGATGATTTTTAGCAGAAAAAGTCACCATTGAGTTGGCTTGGTAAGAAATGGTTGGATTTCTTGAGCAAGTAAGGCTTGCATTTTCTGTTGTAAAT